>CM056055.1:137422868-137541976 GCA_029574335.1 Rana kukunoris
CAGAAGAAATTTCAATTGCAATAATGAGATGGGAACTGTAAGGGTCTCGAACAGATACAATAATTTTGGGAGTATAGACATTTTGATAACATTAAATTCCCCCTAATAATGAAAAGAGATATAGAGTCCTTTGTGCACCAACAATAATAATAGTTCTGTTGAAGTGAGGTGAGGAGAGGCAGAGGGATATTAAATGAAGGGGGCCGCAGGTTTTGGTAGTAATCCTAAAGCCTGATGAAGAGCCAAAAGAGGCTCAGTGTCAGGTAAGGAGGGGATTGAAGTAAGGGGATGAGTCAGCATTAATATATCATTAGCAAAAATGAAAAGCTTGTATTCCTATTGTCAGAAAGTGTCCCCCCGAATATTGGGATGAGAGCAGATTGCAGCAGCAAGGGGCTCTAAACTAAGAATAAAAAATAACGGTGATAGAGCACATCCTTGTCTGGTGCCATTACTCAGTGGGAAGGAGTACAACAAAAAGCAAGTCAGGTGTACCTAGGAAGTAGGTCTAGAGTATAGAGCATGAGTAAAGGGGCCTGAAAAGCCATAGTGGGAAAGAGAAGCAAACAAATGGTGAAGTCAAAGGCTTTTTGGGCATCTAAACTTAGAACCAAGGCCGGGCGTTTTGTTTTGGTAAAAAGGCCTATAAGATCAATAGCATGTCCGGTATTATCACATGCATGTTTAGTAGGGACAAAACTGACCTGGTCACTATGGATAAGGGACCGTAATAGTTGCGTCAAACTGTTTGCTAAGATTTTCATGAAAAGGTTATAGTCTGCGTTTAACAGCGCGATGGGCCAGCAGTTGTCAGGAACAGATGGATCTTTACCCAGTTTCGCAATAACTGATGAAAGCATGTAAAAAATTGGGACCGAGAAACAGTGCCCATCATTAAAGAAGCAAATAAAGGAAGGACTTATAGTATGAATAGGGTAGACTGTCAGGTCCCGGGGATTTAAGCCACCGTTATTGTCAGATGGCTTCCTCCATTTCTTTAGCAGTAATAGCCATATTTAACTCAGACAAGTTAGCTGAAGCTAATTTAGGTAAATGAAGAGAAGTTTCTGTCTGGCCCAGAATTTCAATATCATACTCATGTCCAAAGATTTAATACAATTACATAGAGAAATAACAGCATGTAAATGGCCCATATTGAGGATTCCGCTTTGTACATCTAGTTACATCTGTGTAGATATAACCACTAGAGTAGCCGAGGAGAAGTCATCAGGTAAGGTATCTGAAAGATGGAGCACGCTGAGGTGCAGCGAGGTCTTTTTGCAATCTTTTGCCAAGCTGGTGTCCAGATCTTTCTCGGAGTAGAGAGTGGATGTGGTGTACAGGGGGGAAGCTGAAGATCCTCCTCAAGAAGGGGAGCGAGGTCTGGAATGAGTAGAAATGCCTCACTCTTGAAGATCATGCATAGAGTATTGTACCTAATCTTTTGAAGCAGAAAATTAGAAGGGAAATCCCTATTGGTACATGATTTTGTGGTACATGAGGAGTGGTGACAGGGCGTAGTCTCCGCTACTTAGCTAAGGTGATAAGATTCAGACCTGTCACTTAACTCCTTTAAAAAAACGTTGAGTTTTGTTGAGGGTGACCACGGTCAGGGCTTCCTTACTTTTGTAAAAACAGAAAACTGACAATAATGTCCCTGGGATTGGCACCTGTCGGTGGTTTAGGAGCTAGGGATTGGTGAGCTCTTTCTATATCTCAAATGTGAGGGGCCAAAGTGGTGAAAAGGCACAGGACATGGGGAAGAATTTCTCTTTCACCAAGTTTCGGGGATCCCACAAATCCACATATTCTGATGGTGCTCCCTATTTTCCAGATCTTCCTGTTGCATTTGGAGTTGAATGAATGAATGAAAACTTATATAGCGCAGCACATGCGAACTGAATCGCCTCTGGGCGCTTGTTGTTCCTGTCTCCTTTGGTATCAAAAGAGATGAGTCTTGATCTTTCTCCTGAATGCTAGGTAGTTCTCCTCCAACCGAATACTGGTTGGCAAAGCGTTCCATAGTCTGGGACCTTGGACCGCGAATCTTCTATCTCCTTTGGATTTGTATCAGGCTTTCGGTATCTGCAGGAGATTTTGATCAGTGGATCGCAGAATGCGATTGGGGTTATGGGCTTTTATTTTTTCGCGTAGATAATGGGGGGCATTCCCATGGATACATCTATGCGTTAGACAGAGTGCTTTAAAAGTGATTCTGTCTTTTACTGGCAGCCAGTGAAGGGATCTCAGTGAAGGTGAGATTGATTCCCAGGGTTTTTTCCCAGTCACAAGTCTAGCGGCCGTATTTTGAATGACTTGTAGACGAGCGATTTGGTACTTAGGGAGTCCGAGGTAAAGGGTATTTGCATAGTCCAATCTGGAGTTAACAACTGCTCCCACCACGACCGCTATGTCTTCTTTGGGGATAAAAGGGATAAGCCTGCGTAGTAGGCGCAGCAGATGGTGAGATCCGCCGACTACTGACCCTATTTGTGCGTCCATAGTCATGTAGGAGTCGAAAATGACCCCGAGGCTTTTGACTTTGGCGCTAGGGGTGATGATTTTGCCCAGAATGGGCGGGGGTGTCCAAGTTGTTGCAGGTAGATTCTTACGTTTGGCGTGAAACAGAAGGAGTTCTGTTTTCGCTCCGTTGAGTTTTAGATAACTCTTTGTCATCCAGTCCTCTATCAGAGAGAGGCATGTCTCTAGATTGAGGTGGTGAT
The DNA here is from genome assembly GCA_029574335.1 of Rana kukunoris. Classification (NCBI taxonomy): domain Eukaryota; kingdom Metazoa; phylum Chordata; class Amphibia; order Anura; family Ranidae; genus Rana; species Rana kukunoris. The sequence goes on from CM056055.1 coordinate 137,425,592, forward strand.
CCTTTTTATTGCAAATGCGGAAATACAGTTGCGTGTCGTCTGCATATGAGTGATAGAGCAGTTTTTGACTGCTGATGATCTCAAAAAGCGGACGAAGATAAATGTTGAATAACACCGGCGACAGCGGGGATCCCTGAGGGACTCCGTATGATACCGTGCGTTTTTCCGAAAAGAAAGGTCCTAACTTCACTATTTGCGATCTGTTTTCCAAAAAAGAGGAGAACCAAGATAGATCGCCTTCTGCGACTCTGGCTACTTCAGCTAGCCGGGTCAATAAGAGCTTATGGTCTACTGTGTCGAAAGCTGCGCTCAGGTCTAACAGAACCAGAAGACAAGATTCTCCTTCGTCTGCGGCCTCGAGAGCGTCGTCCCATATCTTGAGCAATGCTGTTTCCGTCCCATGTCCAGGGCGGAAACCTGATTGAAATGGGTCGAGTAGGTTGTGGGTGTCTAGATGCTTATGCAGCTGTTGCACCACTGCTTTCTCCATAATCTTGGAAAAAGTGTTTAAGCTTGTTATAGGGCGGCGGTGGAGTGTATCCTTGGGGTCCAGGGTAGATTTCTTCAAGATGGGTCTAATTATACCCTCCTTCAACTGGGAGGGCACTATGCCCTCCATGAAAGATTGGTTAATAAGCTGTGTGATAGGAGTTGAGAGACAGTATATTTAGGTGCAGCATGGTCTTCTTCGAAAACATGAACATATTGCACCAGTTCATAAAATTTGGTATCCAGAGTGTTCATGCATTCATCCAACTGATTTAAGTTCATGTGCCATTCCCCCCCCCATCTCTCTGGTAATATTATGAGTTACATTTTGCAATAGGACATGCAGGTTTAAATCTATGACTTCTACCATCACCTGCTGGTGGGGTGGAGAAGGTCCCTGAGGGTGTCCCCTTGGTGGTAACAAATAAGTCTTTGGGCTCCAGAGGATCCTCTTGTGAACTTGAGGCTGGGGATGCCGGCCTAAACAGAAACCGGTTCCAGGTTTAGAGGAGGCCACAGGAAATATTTTTTTGGCTAACAATTTTAGCCATGGGTAGCTAGAGGTCTTCCTGGGCTGAAATATGGGACTCTTGTGCTGGTATCTGCTGTAGAAGTGGATCTGGAGTCTCGGGAGTGAGACAGGAACCATAACCACCAGATTATGCATCCACTATCTTCAAAGGTCACACATGCGCCCACAACCACATGAATTTTAATGCATACAAACACAAAATATGGGGTTGGGTCTAGTAAATGGATACCAAACATGTCAAGACTCAAAATTGCCTTTCCATAAAATGGCAAAAAAATATGATACCCAATTATTATTTTTTTAATAGATAACATTTTAAAAGCCTAAGTTTATCAGTTTAGTGTTAACCATGAATTATGGCCCTAGAAATATTTTCACTCCGACGTTCATAGCAATACCTCACATGGGACGCAGTTGCTGCTTACATACACATGCTGGCCTTTTTCACGAAAGTGATTGGGTTGCAGGAATCACTTTTACTGAACAGATGACCGCCAACTGAAAAAAATAAAACTCCAGGACATTTTTAAACCGCCTAAGAATAAAGTAATTAAAGTGCATTTCCACTTTTTTTGAAAAAAAAAAATTCCACTTTTTTCAGTCAAATTGGGACATGTCCATGATCGCATAACAATGAATAACTATATAAAATTTCTGCTTGCTTTTGCTTTTTACTTGCCAAATAATCTTATTTAGATCTCCCCTTCTATGTAATGTGAAGAAGGGGGTTGGGGGAGTAATGTTTGTCATAATTAACTTTATTTGCAATTTCCACCATCAGTTGAAAACTAAATGTGCAGGCCTTTCCTAAGGACTAAAGATCAAGACTTGGGTGGTACCATGTATGTTAATGCACTTTAAAAAAAAGGGGAGGAAAACTCCTTTAATTTCATATTGTTATTCATTCTAAATTACAGAAGCTGCCTAAATGTACAAGCCTGAAAAAAAATAGAAAAGCAATAATTTTTTTGTAGTTATTTAGGCATGTTATGTGAATAAGAACACAGATATATAGTTGGGAGGGGGGGGTCCTCAGATTTGACTGAACAGGTGGGGGTTCTATGCTGCAACAACAGCTCTAAGGCCCAAAACTGAGTGATCACATAACCATTCATCTATTAGTCCCCGGTCTTCGAGTGATGAGCAGTGATGATCAGTCAACACTTTGCTCTGCTCCTTCAGCACTTACTGGAGTGTTAGCTTGGGAAAGGGGGTGGGCACAGCTGGCTCTGGCTCTCAGTTGAGCACATAGAAGCCATTGGGTGGATCCCAACAAGATTGTTTATACTGTTGCCACTTTGTTGCTACATGCTGGATGTCCAGTGTGCCCCTCTGCCTTTAAAGGGGTTGTAAAGGTACAAGTTTTTTTACCTTAATGCATCCTATGCATTAAGGTAAAAAAACATCTCACACCACCGCCCCCCCCCGAGCCCCCGTTGTACTTACCTGACCGTTCGAATCTCCAGGGCGCGTCCACGTCGTCCTCTTTGGTTCCTAGCCTGGCCATTGATTCTCTAGGCTGGGCGGATTGATAGCAGCGCAACCATTGGCTAGCGCTGCTGTCAATCAGAGCGGATGACGCAGCGTGCCGGGGGGCGGAGCCGAGTGATACAGTCGGCGGCTATGGCCGCAGCTGTATCACGGGAGTGCGCTCGCAAAAGCTTTCCTCCGTGCGAGCACCCTCGCATGAAGAGGGAAAGCTTTTGCGAGGAGGAGCCCAGACAGCCGCCGAGGGACCCCAGAAGACAGCTTTCCGGGCCACTCTGTGCAAAACGAACTGCACAGTGGAGGTAAGTATAACATGTTTGTTATTTTTTTTTTTTAAAAGCCCTGACTTTAGTGTCCCTTTAAGGATGGATGGGCTGCCTCCAGGCTCCCTTGTCCTCTGCATAGCCATTATAATAGATGTACTCCCACTGTAGAGGTGCACAAAAGTTAGTTAGGACTACAGAAAATAGTAGTGGGCCTTGACGGGGTCTGTAGCTTACGCATTCAATTGCAAATGTGTGCAAACAAAACCAGTTTTTGACACATACTGTTAGACAGGATAATTTAGTTGGTTGCAAGCTGGTCGGTAAGTTGAGCTGGAAATTTTATATGTTTTGTTTTGCAACTATTGTAGACATCCTTCCAGAGCCTGGAGTGGTTTTCCCCCTTCTGGGTCGCAGGAGAACCAAAGTGTAAAAAACGTATAAGAGAAGTATGGCCAAACAAATGTTTGGTTATACTTTTTAAATACTAGAATGCAATATATACAAATGTCTGTAGCCAGCCTGACCAATCGGATATCTGAACTTCCATTTGCTTAGAGATCCTATACTTGTTTTGCTTTTCTGCTGTTGACTCAAAAGTACTAAAGCCAGAGAATGTGCAACTAACATTGCTGGAGGGCACCAATGCCTCCATATTTATCTACCAGGACAGGTGTACTTTCACAAGTGTTTCCTTGGGTCTATTTTGTTGAAAAAGTATTATACTCTTTGGAGATGTATTTTAAAAAGCATAGCATATTTAATATGTTCATAATTAAGGTATCACTTATAAGAGCAGAGCACTTCAGCCATTAAGTGTGCTGGACTTCTTATATCAAATGATTGGCTTTATTAGCTGTAGTAAAAAAAAAAAAAAAAACAGGGTAAATGATTAGTACAGCCCTAGATATTAGATTTGACACTATCAGAACTATTTCTAAACCCAGTTAAATAAATCTATGACTAAAACATTAATATATATATTTTATTATTATTAGTTTATTTGAAATAAAATCGGCAAAAAAAAAAAAAAAAATGCATCTGCATAACCGTTTGCCTTATTGTTGTGCCGTTTCCTGCACCGTTGACAGATAACAGGAGTATCTTGATAGAAAATTAACGCAACACTAAACAATTCTAAAAGGTAAAAACCTGCTCTTAGGATTAGGTAATAAGGCTGCTGACACACTAAACAATATACCGTATTTATCGGCGTATAACACGCACAGGCCTATAACACGCACCCTAACTTTAGTAGGGAAGTTTCAGTAATAATTCTTTCCATAGCACCCTGCGTATAACACGCAGGCACAGTTTACCCTCTATTTTCAGGGTAAAAAAGTGAGCGTTATACGCCAATAAATACAGTACTTATTTTCCAAAAATAATTCACACACACCCACTACTTACTGCCCCCATCTATTTTTTTTTATTAAAATATTTATTTTCTGTATCCTTGTAACATACTCAATGAGCTCACAAACCTTTCCTTTTCCCCCTTACTGCTCTATGCACACTACAAATCTCATAGACCCTAGTATGTCTTGTGGGCAAGCAACTAAGGGTGGCTACTTTTTTTTTACATACAGTGGGACCATGGAGAACCAACATAGCCATGCTCTAACAAAAATCCTGATCACAGCAGAAAAAAAAAAGAGAAGAAATTCAGGGATTTGGAGCAGGCTGAGAGCATATTTTTTTGAGTTAAGAATATATAAATATATATATATATATATATATATATATATATATATATATATATATATATATATACACAATATATATATTTTAAACCAGAGTTTAGTTTTACTTTAAATCTATGTGTCCACTTTGAGGAATATAAAAAAAAAACAAGGGTGCAATTAGCGCAAAAAGACAAACAAATACCCTCCCTCCCCCCAATAATGCAAGCTGAACACTGACAGGATAATCACAAAATCCAAAATCTTTGAGGAATAGTTTGATACACTTCAAATGTCATCCTGAGACATGGGAGGTTAATGAAGAAGGGAGACCACTTGGCAAAGTCATCTATGGAATGTTCCTATCTTGGCTGGGTTTGGATCAAATCTGGAGGACTGTGACTGGTTGAGGCATGAGAGAAGGATGGAGGAATCATAAGGGGGAAGAGAGACAAACAGAGTTGTGGACTGCTGACTCAACAGAACACTGCCATAGCTAACCACAATCAGGTGAAACCTGAGAAAAGCAAAAAAGAGACTGTTCATCACATAGTACCTTGTCTTAGAGGCCACAACCCTTCTACCTGGGAGCATGCAATATATATTATTTGGATATCTGGTGTGATCAGACAGTACTAAAGAGCACTTCCACTACTTGTAAGGAAGGAAAATAGGGACTGTCTCAGCAGGACAGAAAGAGAGAAGTCATAGCTACTCCTACTCCTGTCTGGGGCCTTGAACTAAAACAGAACTGAATCAGAACAACTTTGCTGGCCAACTTTTTTCATCAATCACTGTAGTTATAAAAAACTAGGACTGTATTCATATACCGTTGCTGAATAAATAAAAGTTTGGTTCTGTTTATTACTGTTAGCCAGAATACTGAAGATGTTTAACCATTTCACTCAGAGTAACGTTATTGTCTTAAATTAATTGATTTTATGGGTACACTTGCCAATTCTATAATTGTAGGCTAGTCTTGGCCTAATAAATTCTTTGAATACCTCAAGATGGGTCTGCAAGTGATGGGTGAGCTAGGTGTGTCATCTTCAGATGTTTATATTGTGACAGAAGCCACTGTCCCTGTGTGTTTTGGAAGGGACTGTGGGCTGGCCTCTTACCCACAGATTATGGCCCAGAAGAGACAGACTTGGGAACAAGCTGGCATTGAGATAATAATGCTACATCCCTTATCCCACACCCACCCCTCTTGTTGCTGTGTTTACTTGTGTTGGTGCATGGCACATAGACAATTGTCTGGACTGGAGACATCAGGGTATGTGTATTGAGGGGCTGCCTATTTACCACCTGTGTGGCTTGTCTCTTGATAGAGGGGTTAAGGGCTGGTTATGGCGAATCTGCAGGTGCGTTTGGAGGACAGGAGACACAGGTCTGGCGGATAAGCCCATCAGGGGTATCCAAGATACATCACAGTGGTGGCAGCAGTGGGATGACTCCTGCAGTCTGGGACATCCAAACCACCACCAGGATTCAAGATCCAGGCAGCCGCTGAGGAGTGATATGGTAATCGGCCAGCATGAGAGCGGAGTTCAGGGAGGAGGCAGCAAGGCATGTGGAAGCAACATCAAGGACCAGTGATGGACCACACCATGCTCGGCTGGGGGATGTGAACCGCCAGCAACTCCGGCATAAAACACTAAGCCACGAGCGGCACCATCAGGGGAAGATCCTTCCCTCCTCCACAGATGTATTGGATGCAGTACTGTGCGCGAGAGGTGTTCCTAAAAGGGAACGACCGCAAGATAAGTGGAAGACGGAGCTCGGAAAATTGGTTCAGGAGGAGATGAGGCTGCACGCCAGCTACAGAGCCCTCCGGCAGCGTGACAGAAGGCGTTGGCTATGGCGGCATGGGGCTGCTCCATAAAAAAATGTACGGAGACTTTGGGAGCAACGAGGAGTGGTAGCTGGAAAACATCCTGGGCTTCTGAGGTGAGGTGCTGGATCTCCCAGAAGAGGCATGTGACCTATAGGAATTGGAGTTCCTGGTAGAGCAGGAACGGGAGCTCGAGATTGCCTACAAGCGTCTGTTTGACGGTAATCAGCAGCCTGGCATGGCTCCCGTTGCCAGGGACTGTCCATGAGAAATAGACAGTCACAAAGATGCGGAGCAAATATGGCCAGGGGTGCCCCTACATTTTTCCATACTAAACACAATGGAAGAAGCGGCGATGATACAGAGGGCACTGCCAGTGCTAGAATACCGGAACACACCGGAGGTTCCCCAGGCAGCGAGACAAGCGAATAGCATAAGGGAAAAACAAAAAGCGGCGCCCTCTAAGCGTAGTAACAGATTTATTAATGTGACAAAACAAGACAATTCTTATGAGGATGCTACTCACAAGACTGCAGGGTTCATGGGCATAAAAGGTATCATCTGTGCCTAGCTTCCGGAGTGGGTGTGCTCAGCTGATGTTAGTAATCCTGTGATGGCTAAGTGCTCTGGATTCTCACTATAAAGGAGAATGCTGTACAGTTCGTCAGCTGATCCAAAAGTCCATGGGTGTCCCTGAGTGTATTTCAGCGCTGATCAGGCAGGGAGCTGTATGGACGCGATGGGACAGCGTGATGGAACGCAGCTGTGGAGCGCAGGCAGCGGAGCGTCACTTCCGGGTTAGGTCACAGGGCGGTGCGCGCGTTCGAGGCATGCGTGCCTCTTCCTCAGGCTCTATGGGGGCCATCTTAATTGAGGGAAGTTATGTATAGCTCGAACGGAGCTGATTGGCTAGCAGGCAGTTACGGACAATCAAGCTTGTACAGAGTCAGTATAAGGGGGATGACTAGCGAGGCATCAACAGGTACATGAATCACCTGTCAACAATCAACTCTAAACTAAAACATCAGGTGACATAGTAAAAAGCATTTAAAAAACATTTAAAAAAACAAACTATTATGCAAGAGATATATATATATATATATATACACACATACATACACTCCAAGGAATAAATCAATAGTGTCGATGCGTAATAAATCACAGAAATGCATCTGTGAAATCATGCACAAAAAAAATTTAAAAATATTTTAAAAAACGATTCTAAATTTTTTTTTCAAAGAAAGGGACTGATATGCATAGTAAATACACACTGGTAGAGGTGGAATACAGTGTGTACACTGTATGTATGAAGATGGTGATGGAATAAAATTTAAATTTCAAGTTGCTATTAAAAACCATATGTGTGAAAGAAAGTGTCATATACACGTATATGTATGCGCGATAGTTATATGCAGACACATATAATCATATCTGTGTGTGAGTGTGCATACATGCACAAAATCTACATCAAAGACGCGTTTTGTATAATAGTACATAGAACAAACATATAAGGGGGTTAGGACGGTAATAAATACAAAATATATATTTTTTTAAAAATCTCATAAAAAGAGATCCTTCTAAAGAGTCTCATATAAGGGATCTTAGACACTGGTTAAGGTACTATAGTAAAATATTAATTTCCAGTCCCTCATTTAACCCTCGAGGGGACAAACAATCTAACGTATAAATCCAATAATTTTCTCTTTCACACAACTTTTTATATCTTTCGGCCTGAGGGAGGTGTCTGGAGATGGCCTCTATTACCCAAACCCGAAGTTCCGAGGAGGACTCTTGGTGAAATTCTTTGAAGTGTCTGGCGACACTATACTTTTCCAAGCCTTTCTCCACAAAATTACGGTGCTCACCGAATCTCTTCCGAAGGGTTCGAATAGTACGGCCCACATAGAAGAGGCCGCAAGGGCAGGTCAGACAATAAACCACATATTCGGAAGAGCATGTGAAGAAGTCTGGTAAAATGTATTGCTTGCCCTTGCATATAAAGTCTTTTTGTCGGTGCATGACATGAGGACAGGTGAGGCAACGGGCTTTTTTGCACTGATACATCCCTTTGATGTGAAAGAATGTTAGGGAGGGAGTAGTGCCAAAGGCTGGAAGTTTCTTCTTAATTTTGCTAGGTGCTATACTAGCTTTCAAGTTTTTTGCTCTTCTATAGCTTACTATCGGACGCTCTGACAATGAGGATTTTAGATGAGGGTCCTCGTTCAGGATAGGCCAATGTTTGGCTAAAATCCTTTCCATTTGTCTAAAATGACTATGGAACTGTGTGACAAAGCGCACTGGTTGTGTCGTTCTTTTTTCATTCTGTGTCTTATTCATTTTAGGAACTAGGTCTGTTGTGGAATAATGTTGGAAAGCTCCATCTATGAGATCGTCAGGATAACCTTTTTCGAGGAACTTCTCCTTTAGTTTTTGACCGTGGATGATATAGTCAAGCTGTCTGGTGCAGTTGTGGTTCAATCTGCAGAATTGACTTTTAGGGATATTTTTTACCCATCGTGGGTGATGACAACTCTCAAAGTGTAGGAAGGAGTTGCCAGCCGTTGGCTTCACAAAATTCTGGGCACAGATGGTATTATTCTCAAAGAATAGTTCTAAGTCTAAAAAGGCTAGGGTTTTATCATCAGTGACAGCTGTGAATGATAGGCGAATAGCATAAAGGTCTCAGAAGGGGGAGTTGAGACTGACGCTGGAAGGCTGGTAAATTGGCAGCAAGGCCAGAGCATCCGGTGCCCCAGCAAAAGCACTGGCTACAGGGCAGAGTTCTGCTGGCTTTCGCCTAGCATCAGAAAAAGAGTTGGATCCCGAGAGTCAGAGATGATCCTTATGAGCCGTTTCCCCAACAGCATATATCCCCTCCGGGAGTGGAGGAAGCAATTCTCCCTCCCAGAAATTGTACACTATCCCAATGTTCATCCCCCCAGCAGAAGAGTTCTGCTGGCCTCTGCCCACCCTCAGAGTTAGATCCAGGGAGTCCAAGGGATGACCTTGGTGAGCCGTTTCCTCAGCACTTGAACACTACCCCAGTGTTTATCCCCCCAGCAAAAGTGCTGGCTACGGGGCAGAGTGCCACTGGCCCCTGCCCAGCCCTTAGTATGTTTTTGGAGGGGTTGGAAGACAGCCCCTGTCAGAAGTCGCCTCAGCAGCTGGTCACAGAACTAGGAGGGGAGAAAACCCCTCCCCTCTCCAGCGGCTGAACTCTACCATTGTATATGTCCCCCTAGCAGAAGCGCTGGCTATGGGGCAGAGTGCTGTTGGCCTCTGCCCAGCATCAGAAAAAGAGATAGAGAGTTCGGGAGATAGTCCCTGCAATATACCTTCTCAGTGGCTGGTAACTACACCAGGAGAAAAGCAAGTACCTTTTCCTCCCCAACTGCATAGCACTACCAGCCTACATTCCCTACCAGTTGAAGCGCTGCATCGGGGCAGAGGATTATTCAGCTCCCCCAATATATGTAACCCAGCCCCGGATCAGGGGAGTGCGAACAACGGTTCCCACTCTGAAGCGGCTGTTTTTATTTATGGGAGACCGTATGTGAAGTTTGTGACTTACACAAGTCCAGACCAGTTGAGGGTCAGGAACCTGGTTATTCGGTTTTAAAAAAAGGGAGAAATATGACAGAAGCCACTGTCACTGTGTTTTAAGGCCTCTTACCCACAGATTATGGCCCGGAAGAGACTGAGAGACTTGGGAACAAGCTGGTATTGAGATAATGTAATGCTACATCCCTTCTCCCCCACCCCTTCCCTCTTGTTGCTATGTTTACTTGTGTTGGTGCATGGCACATAGACAATGGTCTGGACTGGAGACATCTCTCTGCATGGGATGTGTATTGAGGGGCTGCCTGCTTACCACAATCCAATTATGTTTAACTCTAGTCTGCTTCAGTGTACAAGTGTTCAGTTCCCATTAGTTCTTCCTTGTCCCCTACCCCCTCCCCTCTATGACAAGGCTAATGGGAGTGTCCATAACTGTGTGTAAAAGTGTATGTCTTGTATTTAATAAACAGTTGATGCTCTGCATGTTTAGCCCTCAACACCTGTGTGGCTTGTCCCACGATTGAGGGGTTAAGGCCTGGTTATGGCAAATCTGCAGGCTGCGGGTGCATTTGGAAGACAGGAGACATAGATCTGGCGGATGTGCCTACCTGGGGTATCCTAGATCCGTCACAAATAGAAATCACAAGACAATCATCTTCAAATGAAGCACATAAAGCAATAGAGGTACTTTTCAGTAGAACTGGTGGGGAGGGCGCAGGATTAGAACTTCTAGATTTATATCTGTGCCCCTATCAGGAAAATAGCAGTAAAGCAGAAAAGAATAAAAACCAGTTTAATATTCTAACCCCTCCCAAATTTAGTCAATAAAAAAAAAAAAAAAAAAAATTCCACATTGGCTGCACGAGTGGCTCATCAAAATTTCCCTTCTAAGGTTTGTGATTATGTGGCTATATAATTCCCAGGGGGATTTAGTGATAGAGGTCCCTTATCTGAGTTTTGGCCATTTCAATCCCCTCTGTGCACATTCTTTGTGAGGTCATTTCACATTCCACTATTTTTGTTCACAGGGGAGTTGACAATGCATGGCATTGTGGAGCTACATAAAAAAATAAACATTTAAAAAAATACTTTAAAAGGTCAGGCAAGATGTCACACTATGCAATGTAAAAAGCAATGTGAAAATTGCAGTAATCTACAACATGTTCTAATTGTTTTTTTTATATTACATTTTTTTATAATTAGCTGACCTTGTTGCTTTTTGTGCGGTTATATATTGTATACAATATAGCAGGATCAGTGTAAGTGATTAAAATCTTATGGGCCAATGGTAATAAAGATTATACATTGATGATTATACATGAACACCAATGGTTACAGGAGGAAACCTTCCTTTTAATTGTCTAACCTACCGCTGACACAACTGTCTATGAAACATATTACAGTGTGAATTTTAGAATGCCCATATTTTAGAGTCCTATACTCAAGAGATTTTTTTTTAAGAGAGTTATACAGCCATTTTAATAAAATAACAGTATCGTAAAATCTGGAAAACATTGTGTGACGAACAAAAAGTCAGGTTTTCAATTTTTTCATCATAACACATGTATTTTATGTCTGTGATAGATGATCACTTCACTTGTTTTGATACAGTAATGTAACATGTACATAAACTTACTAACCCAATTTTCTGTGCCGCTTTAAGTTTTATAAATTATAGATGTTTATTTACATTATTGATATAGCAAGAGAAAGCTAGCAGGGTGTTGTATTTCTCTGAAAAGAAATGTTAATTTCGCATTTACAAAAGCAAAAAAAAAATACATAATTATGCACAATTACAACAAATCTATCTTTTATTAAAACAATTATAACATTTTGCATATAGATCTCTAGTCCCATTTACCCTGCTCAACTAAAGAATTTAACCACTTCAGTTCTCAATTTTTACATTTCTGCTATGGGCTTATCAATTTGTCAATACTTTTGTCATCACTTAAAGGAGGTAATATATTGCAACTATCTTTCCATAGATGTGCTGATTGCATTTGTTCTATTTTTGTGTTTTTTCCCCCCTTTATATTACTTGGTCATCTGGCCATTAACACACTCCTGGTCTTAGGGTGCCTACATTCTGGATGAAGTAGTAAAGCGGACACTGTTGGACAGCAGCATTGTTTGTCTGGAGGAAGTGTTATGCTGCGTACACATGGTTGCCCGACCAAAAGCACATCGGAATCCCGACAGAATTCCATCGGAGTAAAATAGAACATGTTCTATATTTAAACTCCAATGGAATTCATTGGAATTTCTCTGATGAGGCATACACACGGTCGGAATTTCCTATGGAAAATTCTGATTGTGTGTACAGGGCTTTAGCCTAGCAGACTTATTAACAAATTAAAGTTCAACACTAGCTAACATTTTAAAAGCAGGTACAGTAAACAGTTTTTATAAACCTTCTCATTCTCGCCATCATGACTAGCGTGTAGGGTTGAGCGCAAGTTCAAGTTCCTTTAAATTTACATTACATGCCTGGGAGGTGTCTATAGTATGCCTGTAAAGTGGCGCATTTCCCCCATGTTTAGAACAGTTCAGCAGCAAAATTACATTTCAAAAAGTAATCTTAAAATGAATTGTTGGGTCTCGGCAATACAAATAAAAACGCATTGAAAATAAATGGCATGGGTTCCCCCCAGTCCATTACCAGTCCCTTTGGGTATGGTATGAATAAAAAAATGGCATAGGGATCCCCCAAAAATCCATACCAGACCCTTATCAAAGCACACAACCTGGCAGGCTGCAGGAAAAGACAGAGCATCCCCCTCCTGAACCATACCAGACCACATTCCCTCAACATGGGGAGGATGCTTTGGGGTCTGACCCCAAAGCATCTTGTCCCCATGTTGATGGAGACAGGGGCCTCATGCCCACAACCTATTGCCCGATGGTTGTGGGGGTCTGCAGACGGGGGCTTATCAGAATCTGGAAGCCCCCTTTAACAAGGAGACCCCCATATCCCAAACCCCCATGTGAATTGGTAATGGGTACAATGTACCCCTATCATTTTACCAAAAAAAGGGTCAAAAGTGGTAAACAAAAAAGATTAGGGACAGCTTGGGACAAAATCACAGAGGAAAATTAAATCACATAGTAAAATAAGATCACCCGCTAACCCCTTGATAAATTTCCATCTATATGACAAACCACTTTGGATTTCCACCAATCTAATCCCTGACACTAAATGGTTACTATAAGTAGATTGCATTAGTTTTCAGGTATTTTTGTTATCGTTTTAACAAATGATAATGAAAGCGCAGAATTCGAAAACAGAAAGATCCAACATAAACAAATGCTTTATTTTCATTTTCATTGCAAAAACAGTTTGATATAGATAGGAGATTCAACATGATGCTGACAATAACAATCTGTATTTATCAAACCTGTGGTCGAATGTGCCTAACCTTAACTCTATTAGTCCTAAATTATTCTACATAGAGAGAAAAGGTTTGACATTATAGAGAGAAAAGATCGCTGCTGGAATTGGGTGGGGGGGGGAGTAACAAAAATGATGACGATGAATGTTATTGGCTGATTGTAACCAAAGAGGAGGAGCAGTAAAATAGATAGAAGTTTGCACTTGGAGAAACGAATGTGAAAGTCAGCTGACTGTTGGGGTAGACCATTCAACATGAACGACAAAGATTCGACAAAGCAGCGAAAAACATACAAACGTTGAATCTGTCATTGAAGGCTAATGGTGTCTGTGAAAGTTCTATGAAGATTGGACGAAGAAACTAAATTGTACGACGCTGCAATCATACATTTCCGGTCAAATGCATCCGCCAATAGGCTATAGAACATTTCTAATGTTAGTTGACTAGTAATAATAAGTAATAAATATTATTATTACTAGTCATACAACATTAGAATTCTACTATAGCTTGTAGGCGGAACATTCAAACGGGAAATGTGCGATTGTGGCGTCGAACAGTTTAGCTGCTCCGTCGAATCTTCTTTGAACATTCGACAGACACCATAAGCCTTCAATGACAGATTCTACCAATTAATTCGGATTTTCGGACAAATGCAATTTTTAACGAAAAACAAAATAAAAACAAATTTCGGGAGTAACTAAATACATTTATTTTTCGGCTGAAAACGAAATTCCAAAACAAAATATTTCAGTGTGCACATGTCCAACTTTAAGTGAAGAATCATTTTTTTTTGTTGCATTACATTCTATAAAGGATCCAAGTTATCTTAAAAATAAAAGATGTTGGGCATTTTGTGTGTCTGTTTTGTATATTATCATTATGATGCTTTTTGATTACAATTGCTTTCTGAAAAATAGCTTTGATAAAGGATTTTTACTCTGTGGCTTACGGCTAAATCATGATAAACTGGTGTAAGCCCTAGGTAAATTAGTAGCAGTAATTAAGTTACATGTTACAATCACAAATTACCTGAAAGTACATGGGATGGCATTTTTATTGTTAAGGGAGTTTAGATTTTCCGAGGCAATTTTGGTTCATATGCTGCTTTGTGACAGGTCAAAATAAATGTAATGAAGGCACAATTAATAGAATTAATAAGCTCTGCTGTAGGTCACTGAAAATATAATGAAAGGGGTGATGCTTAATCCTCAAGTGATTACAGCGTGTACCTTCACAGATGAATGACTACCAGCAGATGCTAATTTTTCCTTTGTCCAACACATACCTATCAAGACAGGCCACCGTGTTTATTAAACGTTTGATTTATTTTGTGAACTTCAGGTGGATTCTATACTGTAGTGAAGTGCACTATAGAGAATATTTTTAAGGACTGTTTTCAAATGCAGACATTCTTAATCAACTATGTAACTAGCTAGAAAGTTTGCTATTATTCTCCACAGAAATCCACATCACTAGGCACAATCCTAAAATGAATTCTCATAAACCAGTTAAAGGGGTTGTAAGGGTTTGTTTTTTATTTTCTAAATAGGTTCCTTTAACATAGTTTATTGTTGGTGCCTTAAATTTCCCTTCTAAATGTTTTTTTTCTCTGAATTTCTCACTTCATGTTCCTCCTCAGTAAGCTGTTCTGACCGACTTTCCACCACTCGGATGATGGTGGAAAGCTTACTGAGGAGAAACAGGAAGTGAGAAATTCAGACAAAGAAAAAAAACATTTAGAAGGGAAATCAAAGTAAAAGGTAAGTGCACCAACAATGCACTAGCTTAAAGGAACCTATTTAGAAAATAAATTAACCTTTACAACCCTTTAAGCCTGTTTTCCGTTTGTGATTTCCTCCATAACCTTTTTCCAACCACTACATATATGCAATGCAAAAATGTATGCTTTAACCACTTCAGCCCCGGAAGGATTTACCCCCTTCCTGACCAGAGCACTTTTTGTGATTCGGCACTGCGTCGCTTTAACTGACAATTGCGCGGTCGTGCGATGTGGCTCCCAAACAAAATTGGCGTCCTTTTTTTCCCACAAATAGAGCTTTCTTTTGGTGGTATTTGATCATTTCTGCGGTTTTTATTTTTTGCGTTATAAACAAAAATAGAGCGACTATTTTGAAAAAAATGCAATATTTTTTACATTTTGCTATAATAAATATCCCCCAAAAAATATCTAAAAAAACATTTTTTTCCCCAGTTTAGGCCGATACGTATTCTTCTACATATTTTTTGTTAAAAAAAAAAAAAATCGCAATTAGCGTTTATTGATTGGTTTGCGCAAAATTTATAGCGTTTACAAAAAAGGGGGTAGTTTTATGGCATTTTTATTAATATTTTTTTTTACTAGTAATGGCGGCGATCAGCGTTTTTTTTTGGTACTGCGATATTGTGGCGGACACATCGGACAATTTTGACACATTTTTGGGACCATTGGCATTTTTATAGCGATCAATGCTATAAAAATGCATTGGATTAATATAAAAATGCCATTGGCAGTGAAGGGGTTAACACTAGGGGGCAGGGAAGGGGTTAAGTATGTTCCTGGTGTGTTCCAACTGTATGGGGGGGTTGACTCACTAGGGGAAATCACTGATCTTCTGTTCATACATTGTATGAACAGAAGATCAGCGTTTCCCCCGCTGACAGGAACGAGAGGTTTGTGTTTACGCACATACCTCCCGTTCCCCGCTCTGTAACGAACAAGCGCACGTGCCCTGGCGGCGATCGGGCACGCGCGCGGGACTCGGGGGGCGCGAGCGGGCCGCCGGCGATGCGCGCGCGCCCTCTAGCGGCCGAAAAAGATAGGACGTACAGCTACGTGCTCTCGCCTAGCAGTGCCGACCTGCCACAGTAATATGACGGCGGCTGGTCGGCAAGCAGTTAAAGATATTTTAAAGTCTTGTTTCTTTTTTTTTTAATAACAAACATGTCTCAGCCAATGAGGAGAGGAGTACCAGATGACCGAGACATTCCTACAACATCGCTGGAGCTAGAGGGGGCTCAGGTAAGTAGTAGGGGGGCTGAGGGAGACTTCTGCACATAGAAGGCTTTGTATGTTAATGCATAGAATGCATTAAAATTAAAAAACTTTCTGCTCTTACAACCACTTTAATGCTCATCTGCTGTACATGTGCCTTTATGGTGACAGGAGGCTGTGTGCTGAGAGTTACTGAGAGCATTTGGTCAAAGATTATAAATTGTGCCACCATAGCAATGGGCGGACACAAAACCAAAACTCAAATAGCAGGATGCCCCATTTCTCCGACTATTAAATTCATTTTAATATATAAACTACCTGAATTCTGTTTTTACACTAACGTCCAGTAACCCCCTGCACAATACCACTCAGACTGGGAGATGGAAGATCAGTACATAGAGAAAACCAGGGATCTGTTGCTATCCGTCAAAGTATGCATAAACCAACAGGAAAGAAGCCTGAAGGGAAGTTTTTATTAGTGTACTTCTGTTCCTTCATTGTCCAGTCTCATGGTGATATAGTCATTGCTCAGAATGTAATGCTCAACTTCAAAATAGTCTGTATGTTTGTCCAGGAAGTCATTGTACACGGGAGCGACTGTCTCACAGGACTGATTGAACAAAGCTGCAAAGTTTAGGACAAGTATAACAATTATCAAAAGTGTATATCAACTGTGGATCTAACCGTTTTGTCTGGAGTTCAGCTGTAAAAGTCTATGTAAAAGTCTATGAGATCCAGTTGGCAGCCAAGGATTTGCTTGAGACTATCCTGGAATGTAATGTGGTTCAAAACATACATATTTTTCCCCACTCTACAATAAACAGTTTATACAAAGTTGATGAGAATACAAATATAAATAAGAATCATGAAAAACAAGCACATTGTCATAGGGTGTAGTTCAGCACCATCTTATTTTGCACAACTGGTCAATTATTTAATGGTGTACATTTTGGTATACATTTAGCATATACCTGTAACTGCACATTGTCTGTGAAGGTTCTTATTCATCCAGATCATAGCATAGCCAGCAGCATATATTTATATACAATAAAACTGCTGGGAATGCAAATCCTATAAGAGCCGGTTCACACAGGGGCGACTCGTCAGGCGACTCAGCTGCCTGACAAGTGGTGCTCCACTCTATTCAATAGAACCGTTCTAATAGGAGTGACGCAAGGTTCTTGTGCGACTTTGGGGGCAACTGGGAGTGACTTGCATTGACTTCAATACAGAAGTCATTCTGCAAATCGCCGCTCAAGTCGTCTTGAGATCACCTTGCTGAGTCGCCCCCAAAGTCATGCTGTCCCTGTGTGAACTGACTCACTGAACGTCTCTCATTTACTACCTTTTAGTTCGATAAATATACAATTTAATTAGATTAGTTTGACAAGTACAAAAAATGCTCACTGACCCTACCAAAAATCCAGTGCCGTCCTGTGTTGTGCACTTTACGGTGTTTTCTCAAGGTTTCTACCTTGGTTACCTCTGAACTACTGAACATCCCCACATAATAAAAGGAAAGGATATGCTGTTTTATAATCTAACATGCTTCCAGTCTTGAGTTTAAATACACATTAATGGTCTTGTGGAAAAAAGAGACATCATGCAACATGGATCTTTAAAGTTGTCAAGAGACTAAAATCTGATTGACTTCTGATGATTTGTATTGCCAAACTGGACACAATAAGATATATATATTTTTTTATCATGCTAAAAAATAAGGGATCATTTTGATAACTATACATTATGTTTATTAATGCATAGTTAGCAAAATTATCCCTTATTTTTAGAATGATAAAAATAAAAAAAATAAAAAACAAGACCAATAATGTGTATTTAAACTCAAGACAGCAAGCATGTTAAGATTATAAAACAGCATATCCTCTCCTTGTTCCTTTATTATGTGGGGATGTTCAGTAGTTCACAGAGGTAACCAAGGTAGAAACCTTGAGAAAACACTGTAAAAAAAAAGCAGTATCTTCTTCTTATAAAGCATATCATCCATGTGTTTTATTGGCTTGCCCACAGGGTTAGAAAGGCCAAATTAGGGGTCTGATTAGGTACCTAATATTTTAATTTTTAGATGATAGAAAAATCTTAATAGTTTGAATGCATTATAATAAATAATCTATTTCACAGCAGGGTTTAACAAATTGGTATTATGTGAACTTGGTTTCTCTAATCTACATCTCTGCCTTTATCTTAATGAGAATTGGTTTTGAAATGGCTCGAAGACAGAAAAAGAAAAAAGAAAAAAACAAATATTTTATTACTGCTGTGTACAGATTTCAGCATTCCAAGCAGTAACATCAATTCTTTGAACTGGGAACGGAATTGTACTAGCTTCTCCTTATAATTCTATTATTAAACACAATATAATGTTTCATTCAGCCAATGTTCAGTTAGGAGGAGACGTAAACCTGTTCAGTGCCAGAAAAGGAAAGCTCTGTGTTTTCGAAAGAAAGACCCTTTTGCTCCCAGAGGCTCTGTACAACTGTCAAAGGGTTAAAGTCAACTGCAAAGAAGTGAGAACTATCAAACTGCAACATTCACCAAAAAGCATAAAACATGAGCCTTTGTTTTCTCTTCAGTGCTGAAGGCAAAAAAAGATGGGAAGTAAAACCCCATGAGTTTTCGTTTCTAAAAGCGTTGAGCAATTCTAGTAGTTTAATGGGCTTCAACAATCACTTGAAAAATGTGTCTCCATAAAATGGAAATACTGTACGCTGAAATACGGCATGAAAAGCAGCAGGAAGGCAATGGTCTGTAATTTTAAACCAACAAAAGGAAAAATGTAATTCTCATGAGATTTCCTTCACTTATATGGCACTTAGGAAGACATAAGATTTTAATCTACTTGTGGTAGAGGTACCATAATGATGAATACAAAAAACATTTACAAAACAGTTTTCAATACCGAATGAGAAATATTTACCTTGTCCACCTGCTATGGACACTGCAGGAAAAAAATAAAATGTCAGTATTTGTGTTTTGCATTTTTGCGTCATCATGCAACTCTTATGGAGATATGCAAATGACATGGACATGGAAACTATTCCTATGAAATAGATGCAAGATGAATTGAGAATATGTGGCAGGTGCATGTGGAGGAGGATATTTAAAGCTTAACCTGCCAAAAGATTCTGTTAAATCAGTCCTGAGATTTAAACAGCCCTGACAAGTTGGTGACCTGACTTTTCTTCACTGCAGTTAATCAATAAAGCTTCGTCATCTCCTTGGCCCAAGCCTGTGACTGGATAGTGAAGGAGCAGCAAAATACTAATACGGTCAACAATTTGCTCAATATGATCTCTTTTCTTGTCAGCACGTACATGTGCATGTAATAGAACATGACTGGCTCAGATCATTGTCCTTCTTTCTCCCAGTCTGAATGGCACTTTAAATGGGAATACTGTATATTCGTATCAAGACAAATACATGTTGAAAATAAAAAACAAAGGGCCAGATCCACAGACACCATCCGCCCGCGCGGCGTGTCCCATATACGCTACGCCGCTGTAAGTCACAGCGGCGTATTGCTAATCCTCAATGAAATGCCGCTGTAACTTACGGCGGCGTAGCGTAAATGGGCCGGCATTCGCGGGTGCAATTCAAATGTACTAGTGGGGGGCGTGTTTTATTATAATTATGAATGACCCGACGCAAACGACGCTTTTTTTACACTGCGCATGCGCCGGCCGTGGACGTATCCTAGTGCGCATGCGTAAAATCACGCCGCAAATAGTCAATGAAAAGGTCGTGAACGTAATTTACTCCCAGGCCCATTCTGGATCGGCGTACGCAAACAACGTCCAATACGACGCGGTCCCGACATCCATACTTAACATTGGCTGCGCCACCATATAGCAGGGGTAACATTACTCCGGAGATACGCTTACGCAAACGACGTAAAGGGAATGAGCCGGCCGCTCGTTCGTTCGTGGATTGGCGTAACTTGCTCATTTGCATATTTTACGCTGGAAATAGACGTAAGCGCCCCTAGCGTCCAGTAAGCATCTAAGATCTGACGGTGTAAGAAACTTACGCCAGTCGTATCTTAGCCTAAGTCCGGCGTATCTTGTTTTCTGGATAGAAAACAATGGCACGCTGGCAGGAAATTCGAATTACGCCGGTGTATCTGTAAATACACCGGCGTAATTCTCTGTGGATCTGGCCCAAAGTATTTAAATAATTAAGTGGATGTAAACCCGATTTTTTATTTGTTTTGCTGTCACAACGTAGAGTATAAGATTTCCTATGATCTGTGCCCAGTCTTGCCACAAAGAATTAATACAGCTCAGAGCGATCCTTCATCTTTTCTTTTTTCAATGAGATAAACGGACAAACAGGAGAAAACTTTTATCTGTTCTTCCCCCTTGCTCTGAATGACAGGTTATTTACATATCTCATGCACTAGCCTGAGACAAACATTTTTAAATTCCCACCCCCATTACTTTTCTGAAGTCATGTGGTTACTTTTCTGGGATTTAGACTGGATGTTGGTGATCATAGCAAAATTTAGTGTAAGGAATACACAGGAGAAAATGCATGTTGACAAGGAGTGTAGAGGGGGGTGGGGAGTCTACTGAAATCACGACTCCACCCATCGAGCTCCAGACAACAGACCCACCCACAGAATCTGCAGTTTTTCTGTTCTTATAACGGACAGAGGGGAGACATTTGACAGGTAAGGATACATGCAGGATGCATGTATATCCTTATAGAGCAGCACTATGGCAGTAGTTTAGAAAGGATGAGAGTGGGATTACATCCACTTTAACATAACTGTATTGGTGGTTAAAAAATAAAAAAAATAAAAAATAAAACTTCCCAGCTTATTTTTTACTTCAAGTGCAGACTAAAGCTTGCAGGTTACTTGTCAGTCTATAGAGTCATCCTCAACTATGGATCTTATATTTTGGTACCTAGGAACAACACTGCAAACACATGTAGATGCAATCAGGTTCCATAAAAGAACCAGAAGGCTTAAAGAGTAACTCCACTCCTGTGGAAAAAAAATAGCAAATACAATAAATACAGCATATACAATTGTGACACAAGTCATACTGTAATTGAATGTTATTAAAATGACCTTTCCTTTTCAATCTGCAGCTCTGTAATTTTCTGTAAATTGTAATGCAATATGGCTACCTGGAGGTGTTCTGTACACAGAATGTGTATAGAACACCCCCCAGAACCATAATTTCCTGCTTGTGCGATTGGCTCACTGATTTTCCCAAAAGTCTGCACTAAGATAGAAGTCAGATTTCAGGCATCCCCTGCAACAAAAAATAGATTTTCGGTGAGATACTCCCAATAGGGGATGCGGACCCTGCAGTTTTTCTCATTAAAGCGCTGAAGGTGTAGCATATGGTTGATAATTGCGGACACAAACACAATGCAGGACTTTGCAACAACGTTTTTTTTTTTAAATCCTTCCAATGTACACAGGTCATCTAGAGGGAGATACTTTTTAAAGAGATTGACAATTTAAAAGCACCTTAAAAAAAAAAAAAAAAAAAACTGTTCCTTCAAATCTAAAAGTGCAAATTAAACCGATATTAAAAGATTTTTTTCTTGTTTTTAAAATAAAAAAGATGGTATACCTACCTGTTATGTGATCCCTTACCTTTGGGGATGAAGGGGAGGGGGGAAGTAGTTTTTTTACATTAATAAGTGGTGAATGCATATGCATTAAAAAAATGTTGTGTTTTGAACCACTTTAGGGTGATTTGGGCATTCCTCAAGTGTCTCCTTTTGCTAGTTGATCTGGAAAACGAACAAGTCCAGAATACACTAAAATTATTATTTTACACAGCCAGACCTAGAACACCTTGGCATCCTTCAATAACAGCCAGGTCTGTTGGCTTGCAAAAGGAAGTCGGAGTTAACTTCCTGGCCTGCTACTGTCAACACTCACAATGCAAAAAAAAAAAAATAGTGAAGACACCAGGGCACCTGAACTGGGATGTGTTACCAAAGCTGTAATGCTAGGATAAGTATGCAGCTAGGTGGAGTGTGATTTAAAGTGTTTGTTTTGGCGTTATCTATTCAATGCATTATGGTACAAAGTCTGCAAGTAGCTCCCCCCTGCCCCCCTTATACTTACCTGAGCCCGATCTTGATCCAGTGATGTGCAGTAGCGCAGAAGCTCTCTCTGCCCTTTTCCTCCAAATAGGCTCAGAGACAGCAACAGGAGCCATTGGTTCCTGCTGCTGTCAATCACAGCCAGTGATGACAGAGCAGGGCCAATCTGTGCTTTGTGTGTCTTATGGACTACAGCCGGCTCAGGAGTGAGTATACACGAGTCATGTTCACGAATTTAAATTATTTGGCGTTAATGGGCTAGTAGGGGAAGGTTGTTGAAGGTGTGTGGAGATGTCCATCATTAATTTACATATACTGTATGTGTAACTGAATGCAGGTATGTAAATATATGCATGTATGTATGGTATTTTTTTTACTATTTTTTTTTTTTTTTAAATACAGATTTAATTTATTACTTTACTACTAACAAAAGTGGGCAATGTTAGTATTGGGACAGTGACAGGTATGGTGACACAGGTCCTTTAGTAGACCCATAATGCCGCCTTACGCCTTTGTGTCCAGTGCCCATGGGGACACAGCCTCTAAACTTACTTCGTTCATGACCCATGCCACCAGGACCTTGAACTTCCCAACCCTAAAGTGATTAGCGCTAAGCATATGTGGGTTTATTCTAAGCAGAAATGATCAGCAATTGAGAGTTAACCGATCTTCTCCTGATCTCCATCATGCAATGGCTCTCAGATCACCAGGGAGCCATAAACTTTTAGGAACATTTTGCCTTTGTTTGGATAAGATTAGGTGGCTTTACTGCTGCATAGACTTGCAGTTTTGGGCTTGTTTTCAGCCTTTGACTGCTCTTTTGATCTCTGACCTGTTGATTTCTCATCAAGCCTCCATATTCTTGAGCACAGCTCTGATTTGGGTTGCACAAGTGCCCCACAGATAGGTTTGTGCACATTTACACACTGGAGTTCATTTATTAAAGGAATATAGGTTGTTCACATTGTAAAGTGAATGTTAATTTTGGAAAGTACTGTACATGTTCATATTGCAAACTGAAAGATAGTGAGGGTGAAACTATGTTCACTTTAAATACCCAATTTTACAATAATAGGGGCCACCTGCTTCAGTGACAACTGTCTGGGACAGAAATCTTCCCATCAGGTCACAGATAACAAAAAAAGTAGGGATTTTAACCTATTTCTACTAAAAGAAAACTAAAAGAAAATAAAGAATTGCCTATGATATATATATATATATATATATATATATATATATATATATATATATATATATATATATATATGTTATTGTGAACTGTGGGGGGTTGTTTAGCTCTGTGGGATAAGTGCATAACTAAACCAAAAACAACACTTTATTCAGCACACTGGGAAAAATATTAACGTACAAAAGTCTGCTTGTCTCCAGCATAAACAAAAAAGTCTGCTCGTCTTCAGCACAACAATAAGTCAAAGCAAAAGCACAGATGACTTTTAAGCAGGTCTTCACACCCCAAAACTTCCAGTCCTTGCTGATCCTTTATCAGCTTCTAAGAGGTCTACAGCTCTTTGGACAGGTGCACTCCAATACTCCTGATCACCTCCTCTATCAGAACTTCCTGTCTTTTAAGCTGTTCTTTTGGAAGTTCTTAACCCCCTGTGTGCTTGACTGCCAGTGGTCAGGAGAGGAGGCTCTCTCCCTCCTGAACATCACTTTAGAGCCTCCGAAATTCTGGGCCCCAAATGACACTAACAAGGACAGAGAGGACTGTAGGCCTGTCCTCTCTGGATTAACTTTTATTGCCTGGAACTTCTCACCCCCTCTGGGTGACCCCCTGAACACTATACCATTCCCTTAAAGGGACCACAATCCAAATATTGATGCACTATAGTGTCCGTCCAGGACCCAACTCTGGTGTACTGCACTAATATATATATATATATATATATATATATATATATATATATATATATATATATATATATATATATATATATATAAATTGGCCTGCTACTTTCTATCTGGCGCTGCTTTAAATTTAGGGGGGAGTCTTAGAGTTAGTGGACTCAGACTGTATGATTTTTCACCAAATTTGGGGCTCTGTTCCAGCCATGGATGTGCTGTGGGTGGCCACTGTTTGGGGCATCGTTATCACTCCAGGCCGAGGGTGGCAGCAGTCAGGTCAAGGTGTTTTAGGTGTTCCCCTTCAGCAGCCAATCTGTAAGTTGATTGTCCCACTGTGCATGCTGGGGAGGAGTACTTAAGGGACAAATGTCATTAGTTTGTGGTAGTCGCCAATCCTGGTCTGTCGTCCCACCACCCCATGTGTGGCCCTTCTGTCCGGAGGTGCGTGTTCAAGTGTTCCTGGCACCGGGCCACGTTGGTCCGGGGGTTGTTATCTACTAAGTAGGCCCGGTAGTCAGACTGGGTCTTCGCAGAGTGGTCCTGAGCTCTCAGTCCCGAGGGAGGAAGCCACTCGATGAAGAACATGTCTTGGAGAGAACCGAGCAAGATGCTGGTATCTCAGGAGAGGCCCTGAACTTTATTGAAGGACGCACTACTACTGAAAGGCTGAGTGATGGTCGACTGTCAGTTCTGAGTTCACAAGAATTTATTTAAGAGAGATCCGGGTGCTTAATCCTGTGCTGAGAGGATTAAGGACTGAATATATCTCCATCTTTGGGAAGGTCGGTGGCAGAGACGTTACCAAGTTTCTGTGTGACATCCTGGCTGCTAGGTTAGTGAGAGAGGCCTATCCAGGTGCACAGCACCCACTCTGGCTAGAGTGGCGATGAAAGCTATGTTTCTGCAAGCATGAGTGTTTCCAAACAAAGTTATACGCCTGAACCTATTACCCTTCCACCTCTTCAACTACTACTGTTCTTTTACAACATTGGGTAAATAAAGCAAAAGAAGCCTAAAGTGTGGACATTGAAGTCTTTCTCAACTCTCATACACATACACACACACTTTACTCCATTTGCAATGATGTCATGCAATTTCTCCAGGTAAATGATTGTCCAAGAACATTGTTATAATGGCACAATCAAACCCCACAGTGACATGAAAAATTTGTGGCACCATTGGATTGGACTTTGTAATCAGTAGTGATTTTTCGAACTTTCACACCTCCCAAACATTAACATCAGAACACCGTGGTGAATTAATGCATTATCTGTGTGGCTATAAATCCCGGGGTATGTTCATGATGATCATTATAACTGAAAAAGCTGTTGAGATGAGCATAGGAACTTCTATTGATACAGAATGGGTCCAGTTAAATGTGACCAATATTTTTCAAAGTAAACACTTTGGTTAATGAACAGTCTCAATTAAAACAACCTCATAATTTCGCTCAGTTGCAATTCCTCTGACAGTACCTTATCTGCAGGCATCTTGTTCTTTTATATTGAAAAAACACAGCCATTGCCTAATTGGGCCTGGATTGTTCCAGCATTTCAGGTACTCTTCACTCACAAAATTAGCTGAACGCTCCTTCCAAAATACAGTATATGTGTTTGCATTTACATGACTATCCTAGGTAATGCCCACACGTGATGCCAAGCCTCCATGTTTGAAAGAACGGATATCCCATGGATGAAATGAGTGGGTTGGGGACAGTGAGGTTGGAGAGTAGAGGGCTAGATGATGCTTAAAGTTCTCCAGCCAGGAAATGAGATGTGCTTCTTAAGTACAATGTGAGATGCTAATAATTTGCATTAAAATATGTGCAATTAACTGCATGTGACCTGGTATTAACCTCTTAGTCTCTGCACTGCAGGGCACAAGTGTGAGAAGACGGTTAAATGGGATGACAAGAAGCATGCCGACAGGCGGAGAAAGCAAAGTTAACAGATGACATCATCACTATGCTGCTTCTCATTTCACTGTCCAGTCATGGGCTCGAAAGCAGGCCCATTACGAACATCTTGTGGCAGAAAATATGTGCTGCAAAAAATATGCGCTGGACTAAAAGCTAAGTTCACCTTTAAAAAAATAATGAATGCACATCTTTTTGCAGGTAAAAAAAATAAAAAAATGTATTTATAATTTTTTACTCTGCAGCCTGTAAGGCCGGTGCAATGCCTGGATCCTGTAGACACTCAGTACACCATCTGCCCCTAACAGCACCCTCACAGCTCATTGAAAGCTATTAGCTGTTGGCTGTGGTGGCCAATGGTACTTGTTTATTCATTCACAGTATGGGCAGAGTCGCACATGGCGGAGCTGTTTTTAGATTGTGAAAGTGGGTGTGGGGAGAAAATCCCCCACCCGCTGTCACAGGAGGGGGAGCAGAAGGAGAGGAGGCACAAGCTGGAACATGTTACATGTTCTACCGTAAATATGAGTGGAACATGTAAAATGTTCCAAAGATGAATTTATCCTTTAAAAAATTGTAAATGTTGCAGCAAAAGCTTATATAGTGTCAGTAAAAGTAACTCCAAAGCTGCCCTCATTTTTTTGTTTTTGTTTTTTTAGCATCTGCTATAAAGCGATATGAAAAAAGCTTTTGTTTGTGTTTGTTCCCAGTAAAACATGCCAAGAAAACACAAACTACAGCAAAGCGCTAACTATAATGCCTCTTTTTCACTTTAATATTTCCTTCTGAACATCTTGGCTGGTGTGCAAGTGAAAAAAAGATGATCGGTGCATTACAACCAGAATCTTGTTTGTATTTTTTCCAAAAAAAAAAACATTTAAGTCAATAGTGGAAAACTGCCTCTCAAAAATGTACATACAATTATTATTCAGGATTTACGGTATATAGCGCAAGTTTGCGCAGTGCTTTACAATGTGAATGCAGGCATTACAGTTACGATACAATGATTGCATTTGTACATATAGACAGTGGTCATCAACCCTGTCCCTAGGGCCCACTAACAGGCCAGGGTTTATGTATTACCTTGGGGAGATGCAGACTAGAAAACTGCAATCACTGAGCAGCAAATGACATCACCTGTGATGCATTTCAGTTATCTTGCAAACCTGGCCTGTTAGTGGGCCCTGCAGGACAGGGTTGATGACCACTGCATATAGATACCGTATATGCTCAAGTATAAGCCAAGTTTCTCAGCCCATTCTTTAGGCTGAAAATACCCCCCTCGGCTTATACTCGAGTGAGTGTACATGAAATTGACAGGCTGCAGGCGTCCATTGTTTAAAAGTCGCGGTCTCCTCCTGGTGCCTTCTGTGATAGGCGTTTCTCAGCAGACACAGTTCCACCAATCATGGACGTCCTTTTATCCTCGGACAAGAGGACATCCATGATTGGCGGAAGACTGAACACATTGTCTGCTGGGAAACTGAGTCCGAGGATGAGAAAATGTCCGTGATGGGCGTTTCTCAGCAAACACAGTTCCACCTATCACGGAATGGACCAGGAGGAGACTGCAACTTTTAAACAATGAATGGACTCCTGCAGCCTCTTAATAATTTCAGGTACACTGACTCGGGCAAAGTGAGGTTGCAATGGGCACAGTGAGGTTGCAATGGGCACAGTATTTCTCACTCTAGGCTTATATTCGAGTCAATACGCTTTCCCCGTTTTTTGTGGTAAAATTAGGTACATCGGCTTATACTCTGGTCGGTTTATACTCGAGTATATAAGGCATTTAATAATTTTAAGAAAAAGTCAGTGGATTCTGTTAAATACTACAGTAATGGAATGAAAAATATGTATGCTTGTGTATTTAATAAACCAGATACGTTACAGTGATTTCTGGCACTCAGAATTGCATTATTTTACACTGTTCTGTATTTTAGTCTCTAAAACATTTAGAAGCACACATTCAATTGTTTTATGTTGCTTTCATGGGTAATAGACACAAAGGTCACGTGTTATACAATTCCAGGTAGCAGTTTGCTTCATTTTGGAACAATTTCACTGATTGCTGCTCTGGGCGTTGTAGGTTACAACCCTGTATTTTAGCAAAAAACGCAGTGCAAGATAAATAAAATGATCCGCACCTTTCTCAGCTAACTGTCTTTTCAAGAGCTGAAACTTTTTTGATAAATACTAAGCGAACCATACAAAATGCACAATGCCAAGCTATTTCTGTGTGAGTTCTCAATCTTCCTAGTGCACTTTGGGAACAGAAGAGTGAGAGGTAAGGTCCTGACTTTTGCAGACCTTTAATTTCAAGTTACAGATTCTGTTGAAAATATTTCAACTGAATTCTTCAAATATCACAAATATCTATTTATATTGCATCTTCAAAAGGTAGTTTGTCTTAAAGTAACGTGTATAAATAAGAAAATAATGCCAACGTCCCCCCAGAAAATGGTGACACCGGTCAAAATTTGCCATGATTTATCACAATTTAGGAACCTTGATTTCTGCACCCCACGCATTGAGATTACCTAAAGTGCATTGAAACACACACAAAAAACAAATTCAGCATGTACATTTTTTTTAGCGCACATTAACACGGCTTATTGATAGGATCTAAAGTGAAGGTTGGCAACCTACCAATCTCAATCTACCCGTCGATCGTTGGAAGGTGAGGGGGTTGCTTGTTTCCTGACCCTGAAACCTGGAGGGGGCGGCATTTAGTGGAACCTTTATTTTCCTAAAAACATAAAATTGGTGCCAACTATAAAAGTCCTTAATACCCCAGTCCATATAAATGTCTTTCTAGAATGTCTTAATCTTTCCAAGTCTGATGTAGACCAAAGAATTCAACACTGTCCTCGGACTATGAATCTCTTGTGGTGTTGATAAAAAGAAAAAATACCATATATTGTAGTAAGTCTAACCCAAATGGTGTAATAACAATCCATTGATAATATGCTTACATAAAAACATTTAAAAAAAATATATAGCTCTGCTTGATCAAGATGCGTTATTATATATGTACCTTATCCAGGACCGGTCATAGGTGTTTAGGCGCCCTGTGCGAGCTAATCCTGTGGCGCCCCTCCGCATCTTCACCTCCAAGACATTGTGCAATTTGTCGCCCCCCAAAAGTGCCGCCTGGTACATTGGTACCATCGGGTCCCATGTGATCATGTGAGTAATTGATTGCGACTCACATTCTGCAAACTGTGATGGCCGCACGGTGCCCCTGTTTCCCATGGCACCCTGTGCAGCCACACAGCTCGCACACCCCAAAGGCTGGCCCTGACCTTATCCTCCTATTTCTCAAACAAAGCCTTCTGTAAAACTCCAATGCAGCTTTTCCTCTGTGTCTTTATTGACCCTCTCCTTCCTTCAAATGGGTGTCAAAGCTCCCAAAAAGGAAGTATAAGCACAATACTGCAAAATAACTTGACCTTCTCAAATTATAATCTATGCTACTCACAAAAGTGCATTTATATGTGTATATTCCTTTAACCACTTGACGACCAGCTGCCGCAAATATACTGTGGCAGGGTGGCTCTATTGTGCAAATAGCTATAGCCGGAGCTGATGCACGTGGCCGTGATATCCACCAGCCACCCACAATTGCTTCAGAGAGCCAGAACAGGGATCTGCCAGCGTAAACACAGCCGATCCCCATTCTGACAGGAGAGTAGAGAGACATCATCTGTTCCTAGTGATAAGGGACAACGATCTCCATCTACTCCCAGTCAGTCCACTCCCCCCACAGTAAAACACACCTCCCTAGGACACACTTAACTCCTTGATCAGTGGCCATTTTTAGCTCTGATCACTGTAATAATGTCACTGGTCCCCAAAAAAGTGTCAAAAGTGTCCGATCTGTCTGCTGCAATATCGCAGTACCGCTAAAAATCTCTTATCACCAGCATTACTAGTAAAAAAATAATAATAATAATAATAATAATAATAATGTAGCACTACCCCTGAAGGAGCTGCTGGTTTAGATTTTGGGTTTTGCACATTACCTCTTAGTTTATTGTCCAGGGGAGGAAGTTTGTAGGAACTGCAATGTCCACACAAGATGTAAAACCTTCAACTGTAAGCTTTATTTTGTTGCATATAACTTGTGAAGGAAGTAGAGAGTATAGAGAAGGGGAAGGTTCAGGCACGCAGTACAGAATGCACTCCTGAGTGGGCATTTCTCACCCGGATAGGCCCCTCTCACATGGCCTAGTAGCCGGAATGATGCACAGAACAAAAGAAAAACAAACAGTCTCTGCCACAGACCGTCTGAGAACACAGAATGGATAGTCAGGAATCCTCTGCCACAGGATTTTAAAGTCCCGAACTTCCTGCCTTACAGCCAAAGAGCCTTTAAGACAACCCGGCGGAGAGTAAGGTGTTGTAGGTTACGGTGCATCCCTAAATAAGTTACCAGGCCTCTCCCAAAGTACCAGCCATCCGCTCTGTCCTTTATGGGACAGGTCCTTCTCTGGCTTCCTACATTGAGTGGATTCTTCCCACAGGACAGACAGCACAGGATCACCTTCAAAGTGTAGGCCCCAGCCAGGACACTTGGGCCTACTTGACAGGAACACAGCCTCAGACCAGCGTGGTCCCGAGACTAAAACCACGTACACCCACCAAGCATTAGTCTCTGGATTTTGTACAATAAATAAATAATGGATTTTAACTATACTTCTGCACTGTCCACTGCTCTACTGACTGCCCACTTTTAAAATACCCCAGGACGACGTCGGTGTATGACGAAACGCGCATCGAGCAGTGTGACGTGCTGACATAATGAAGATGTGACCTGAACGGACGGGTGTTCGCAAGCTGGCCGGCTTTTAACCTTGCTGTTTTTACTTCAATTTGTAAGCGTGATTCTTTAACTTATTAAAACATTGTTAGTAAACATTATGCAATGGTGAGTTCCTTTTGTTTTTTGGTAACACGGGTCCTATCCATAATCACTAAATGATCAAGCCTTTCTGGTCATTTATTGTTTACCACCCCTTCATCATACTGAGTATCTTGGAGCTGCTGCCTCAGATTCCTTTGGATAAAGGCCCTGGCTGGGTGATAGTTGCAAGCCTACCTAAACGTGCTCTCCGGTAAGCGTGCAGTCTATGTGGTGGTGGTGCACAAGTTTGTGGTGGCGAAGAAATCATTTATTCCAGGATTGCATTCATTTGTGACACATGGACTGTTTTTTATTCAATTCAGTAAAAGACATTTGATATCTCACTTTTGGAACTGCTACTTGAATTGTGTTTACACATTTCTTTTTTTCCTTAAGTGCGGTAGTTTACCCATTTTCACTTTTAAAATAAGTTGATATTTTTACATTTGTTTTATTTTTCCAAGTCTTCCTTACTATTTAGCTAAAAAAACAAGAAAACAAAGCGCCTCTGAATAATCTGTATTTTAATAGTTAAAATCCAACACTTACATCCAACATAACAGTGGTGAAGTCCGGGACGCTGGTAAGAAGTCTCAATGACAGTCAGTGTAACCAGGATCGAGATTAGTGCACCTTCAGCCAGTGTAGATCCTCCGCTCGGAGCCGGGGGGAGCCGACTTCAACAAACGTGTATCTACACTGGCTGAAGGTGCACTAATCGTAATCCTGGTTCCACTGACTGTCATTGAGACTTCTTACCAGCGTCCCGGACTTCACCACTGTTATGTTGGATGTAAGTGTTGGATACTTGCTATTTTAACTATTAAAATACAGATAATCCAGAGGCGCTTTCTTTTCTTGTTTTTTCCATTGTATGTTTCGAGCTGACGTCGCTCCTGGAGAGCTGCCATGAGTACCTGCAAACACCTGCTTTGACTTTCCACAGCTGATAATACCTCAATGGCCCGATCCCTGCACTAATTTTAATGGACTTATAAATATTGGACTTTTAGATCACACATGCTGCCTTTGTGGCTTTTTATTAATTGTACTTTATAACATCCCTCATCGTTGATTGATCTTGATAGATACCCTGAGCACTGTAATCTTTTACTATTTAGCTAGGCCTTTAGTTCTTAAAAAAAAAAAAAAAAGCCTCAAACCCCCAGTGATCTTTGATCTCTGTTCAAGTAGATAGATCTCTACCTCAACTTTCAAATGTTTCTGATCCTGATCTAAAGCAATAGGACATATAGCAAACTGCCAAATACAGATGTCCAAAAGCACCAACAGAAGAACATGCTGCCTTTTATCTCTGGGCAGCAATTTACAGATATAGGTTCTTCAAACAGTCCCCCTTATTGAAGTACAGGCAGTCCCCTACTTATAAACATCAAACTTACAAATGACTGCTACTTAGAAATGGAGGGAGACAACCAGGGGCAGACTGACAACTCATGGGGCCCCTGGGCAATAGAAGATTATGGGGCCCCTGGTCTTACAGATGGCCATCACGCCAGGAAGCAGCGCAGAGGCGGGGCAGCTAAAAAAATGTGATTTTCACATCAAAAGTATGTTGGTTTCGGACATATCAGGGACAGGTGTAAAAAAAAACCACAGATTTTTACATACTGTCCCTGGTTTTACCGAGCCTGGCAACCCTGATGGGGCCCTCGGACAGTGCCCGAGTGACTCAATGGTCAGTCCGCCCCTGGAGACAACAGGAAGAGAGATGAAATCTACCCCTAGGAGGGGAAATTCACTCCTGAAAGAGTTATGGGAAAAAGGAACCTGTACTGATGCTTTATCACCAAGTCTTGCTTCCACAACAACCCAAAATGTTCAAAATCCAATTATCATTGGGACAGAAAGTGAGGTGAAATATTCTTAACAGGGGCAGAGACAGCAAAACAAATGTTACAGGAGTGTTAACCCTTCCCTATGTTATCCGTAAAACTTAAAACATTGTTTATTTGGCTGGAGCCACACTTAAAAATTGATTTAACATTCCAACTTATAAACAGATTTAACTTGAGAACAAACCTACAGACCCCATCTTGTTTGTAACCCAGGGACCACCTGTACAGTAGGTCTAGTTTATGGCTGGCATTACAAGAGAGTCACATTTTTATTTTAAACTGAACTATAGGCAAAGAGCTGAAAATGCAGTCGGCATATGCAGTATATAGTATCTGAATTTGTCCACCCAGTTATGAGATTTACAGGCCAGCCGCACAGCAAAGTCATGTCAGGCAGCACAGGAGACCAGATTTGTTTTCTTTCCTGCAATACGCAGCTAGATTTTTTGCTCAGTTTGTGAGAAAGTCATTTGATTCCTCCATCCATGTCTACAGACTTTTGATCATCTTTGTCAACCCTAGTTGACCTTCTTGAAGGGTCACTCATTGCTAGAATTTTAGCAAAATCAGCAGGAGTTGGCCAAAACTCTCTGTCACACATTGATCCTATCAGCATGCTCCTTGTTAGCACATTAACTCCTTGTGCTGCTTGTCAGTCTCCCAATGCTGCTATCCAGAGACTGATACCAGGTCAAATTCAGGTACTCACACTGCCTGCAATTAGAAAAGTCATCAATTATATTACAGGTCGACCGATATGGGTTTTTCTCTGGCCGATGCCGATATTTAGAAATCGCGGTGGCCGATAGCCGATTTATGATGCAGATTTTTTTTGGGCCGATATGTTAAGCCGATTCCCCCCCCCCCTTCATCTCATAAAATCTAACAGTTAGACCCCTTGCACACTGGGGCATTTTCAGGCACTTTTGGGCTAAAAATAGCACCTGTAAAGTGCCTGCAAAACTGCTCCCCTGCAGTCTGTCTGAAAGCCCGAGTGCTTTCACATCGAGGCAGTGCGCTGGCAGGACATTAAAGAAAAGTCCTGCAAGCAGCATCTTTGGAGCGGCTCCTCCGCCACTCCTGCTCATTGAGATGAACACCTGCAAAGCGCTTCTGCAGCTTCTGCAGTGGTGCTACATGGGAGCATTTAACCCCTTAATCAGCCGCTAGCTGGGATATAAGCACCTAGAACGATGGTCCAGTGTTTAGGCAGCGGAGTTCTGCGGAAAAAGTAAAAAAAAGTCAGCAGCTACAAATACTGCAGCTGTTGACTTTTAATATATGGACACTTACCTGTCGTGGGTGGCCACAATGCTGGCACCCGAAGCCAATCTCTCCCTCGGGTGCTTCGGCCACCATCTTCCGTAAGGGAATCAGGAAGTGAAGCCTTGCGGCTTCACTTCCTGGTTCCCTACTGTGCATGCGCAAGACGCGCTGCGCAATCCCACTGGTCCCTGCTGTCTTCTGGGACCTGTGCGTCTCCCAGAAGAAAGCTGGGGGCGGATTAAGCACCAGATGTGGTGTAGGTCACCACAGTCACCACAGTGATCTATGCCCGGAAGAGGGAGCAAATACCTGGGATTACGCAGGTATCTGCCCCCCCCTCCCCCTGAAATGTACCAAATGTGACACCAGAGGGGGGGGGGGGGGTTCGGAAAAGCGGAAGTTCCATTATTGCCCTGCTAAGTAATACAGAGCATTTCTTACATTTAAACACAACATGCCTCCAATCGGTGCACTTGTAGGTGTAATTTAGATATAAAAAAAATATATATTATTTATAATATATATATATATATATATATATATATATATATATATATATATATATATATATATAAATCCAATACACAAAACCAGGTAATGAAAACTTTTGGACAAAAAAAAAATAGGCTAACTTTACTGTTTAGTTTTTTTATTTGTTAAAGCATATTTTTTCCCCCAAAAAAAAGCGTTTGAAAGACCGCTGCGCAAATACCGTGCAACATTAAATATTGCAGCAATCGCTATTTTTTTTCTTAGGGTCTCTGCTAAAAAAAAAATATATAATGTTTGGGGGTTCCAAGTGATTTTCCAGCAGAAAATACAGGATTTTTACTTGTAAGCACCAAGTGTCGAAAAAAGATTTTGCCTTAAAATGGTTAAACTGAGAACTCTTCTACACGGAGTTCAGTTAATTGATAAGTAGCAACATTGTATATCTTTTCTCAAAACTTGGCAGGCTGCCCAGAGTCTACTCCACACTTCAGGCAACTTGCATTGACTTCTATTATAGAAGCTTTTTGCAAGTCGCGCTGCTGAAGTTAAACAAAAAAAATCGGCTTTCTTAGAGCACAAATCAGCCGATGCCGATTAATTAAAAAACGCAAAATATCGGTTGACCTCTAAATTATATATTAGGCCTGGTTTACACCCATGCATTTTTTAGTGCATGTTCAGTTTTGCAAGAACACACTACAGTGGATTCAACATGGTTTCCTATGGGTCATGTTCACATCGGTGCATTTTATGCAAAGGGCCAGAGACTTTTTTTCTGGTTTTTGGTTCCATAGTCTGCAGTGGATCAAAAACTTGTATTAAAAAATGCAAAGTGCACCTGGAATATGCACACTGCAACCTGCATTAGGCGTGAACCAGGCCTTAACCACTTCTGCTCTGCTTGCCCCCTTCCCGACACGGCTACTTTTTGCAGTATAGCACTGTGTTACGTTGACTGACAATTGCATGGTTCTGCGGCACTGTACCCAAATAAAATGTCCTTTTTTCCCCCACAAATAGAGCTTTCTTTTGGCGGTATTTGATCACCTCTGTGGTTTTTATTTTTTGCGCTATAAATAAAATTCTTCAATTAATTTAGGCCAATATGTATGCTGCTACATATTTTTGGTGAAAGAAAACCCAATAAGCATATATTAACTGTTTTTTACTAGTAATGGTGGCGATCAGTGATTTTTAGTGGGACTGCAACATTGTGGTGGATAATTCTGACACTTAGCCCAGGTTCACACTGGGCTGCGGGAGTGAAGCAGTGCGAGTTCAGCTGAACTCGCACGATTTCACTCCCGCCCGGCAGTCTCGATTTCAGCCGCGATTTCAGAGACATCTGTGCAGGTTTCTGCACAGATGTCAATGTAAATCGCAGGCTGAAATCGCAAAAAGTAGTACAGAGACTACTTTTTGAAATCGGTGCAATGCCGCAGATGCAGCGTCGCACCGATTAGGACGGTGCCATTGCCGGCAATTTGAGGCAAAATCTGCCGTTTTGACATGCGATTTGACATGCCAAATCGCATGTCAAAACGCACCAGTGTGAACCAGGGCTAAGTGATACTTTTTGGGGACCAGCGACACTAATACAGTGATAAGCGGTTGAGGGAGTACAAGGCTGCAATACGTTGTGACTTTTACTCTGCATTTTTTAACAAAATTTAAAACACAAGGATATTTAAAAAAAAAAAAAAAAAAACACACTCAGGATATTACCAGCACCATGAGAATGTATTTGCACATTTTACAGTCACCAATCTGCCAGATCCAAATAATAGAAACGTGGTCCTATATTAAAGATGCCATTAATACAAAAAGTAAAAAATAAAAAGGTATAATAAAAGTAAAAAATAAATAAATAAAAAGTTACAATCACAATGTCAAATGAATGCATGGTTACATCCTACACTCACTTATTACATGAGTAGTTGATGAAGAAGTCCCATTAAATATGATTGTAAGAAAGCTGCAGAGTGAAAAACTTCATCTTTTCTTAGTTTGTCACTACTGAAAAAATAGAATTTTTTAATACAACATACCTGTAAAATCCTTTTCTTAGGAATACATCACAGAATACATCACGGGATACTTAATTACTTAATGGGTTATGTAGTCACCACAGCTGATTGGACACTGGTAAACCCAATTAAAATTGTGTTCCTCCCCTATATAACCCCTCCCAAATGGAGAGTACCTCAGTTTTGTAGCAAAGCTATAAGTGTCCCACGTTTAACTCCGAAGAGGGCGGGAGTTCTGTGTCCCGAGATATATTCCCAAGAAAAGGATTTTACAGGTAAGCTGTATTAAAAAATCCTATTTTCTTGCTCATACATCATGGGACACAGAGCCTTAATTACTTAATGGGATGTCCCATTGCAATGCTTAAATTGAGGGGAGGGAGACACAGATCAGAACAAGACCACCATTGGGCCAGAGAATCTATCCTGCTGCCTGCAGCACACTACGCCCGAAGGCGGCATCCTCGTACCCTCTCACATCTACCTCGTAGAATTTAGCATATGTATGGACCGAAGACCAAGTAGGACCCTTACAGATCCGAGTCATAGAGGCCTGGTGATGCACTGCCCATGAAGCACCAACTGCTCTAGTCGAGTGTGCTTTCACCCAAAAAAGGAGGAATCTTCTTTTCTAAACCATAGGCCTGAATAACGACTTGTCAAATCCAACTCGCAATAGTGGACTTTGACGCTGCCTGACCCTTCCTTGGGCCCTGTGGCAGAACAGACAGACATACAGTCTTTTGTATCTGAGCCGTAGCTTGTAGATAAACTTTTACCGCTCTTACAACATCTAGAGAGTGTAGACTCTTCCTCCGCATACTGCGGATCTGGAAAAAAAGATGGTAGTACTATATCTTGATTCAGATGAAATCCTGAAACCACCTTAGGTAAGAAAGTCAGGTGAGGATGCAGCACCACCCTGTCATCGTGAATAATCATATACGGTTCTTTACATCAAAGAGCCGCCATTTCTGAAACCCTCCTTGCTGAGAATATGGCTACAAGAAAAATCTGTTTCTTTGTCAAAAGACTTAAAGAAGCTTGGTGCAATGGTTCAAAAGGCAGTTTCTGTAAAACAGACAATACCAGATTTAATTCCCATGGGCACACGGGAGTTAACCGGTGGATTTAAGCGCAGTGCTCTCTGAACAAAGGCCCGGACTAGGAAATGAGAGGCAAGCGGTCTTTGCAAGAATACCGACATGGCCGAGATCTGGCCCTTGATAGTGCTCAAGGCCAACTTCATATTTAAGCCCAAGTAATATTTGCTGCTGTGGAGGAGGAGAGGGCGATATTATGGCAAACCTGTTCCTGTGCACCACAAGAAAAATGCATGGGGTTCTTTAATGATACAGCAGGAGACCATGCACATTAATATTTTCTTAGATGCTTTTTTAGTGAAACAAATCATTAACCTCTTACAGTACCCTCATGCGCATTGCACTAGATTGTGCTGTCACAGAAAGCTTAAGGCTGCAGTAGGTGACAAGGTCATTAATTGCAAATTGCTCTGAAATTGGACACAGCTAGAGTTATAACTCTATTTTATTTACAAACTATTGATCTACTCATCATGCAATGCCCATAGCTGGAATTTTAACTCCTTTGAAGCCCATCTCCAGGCAGAGTTCTTTCCCTTCCAATCCCCACATCCCACCACCCTACCACCCTTTCATTAACTTATTAAATGAAAAAAAAAAAAAAAAAAATCCCTCTGAGCCCAACACATTAGATGAATGACCTGAAAAAAAGCATACAAAAACTTGCTGCTTGTGGATGTAATCATTGAACTAGTAAGAACTACAGTAGTCTGACTCTAATTCCATGTTGAAACTAGCTTAACCACTTAAGACCCGGACCAATATGCAGGCTAAAGACCCAAGGTGTTTTTACAATTTGTCAGTGCGCTGCTTTAACTGGTAATTGCGCGGTCATGCAATGTTCTACCGAAACGAAATTTGCGTCCTTTTCTTCCCACAAATAGAGCTTTCTTTTGATGGTATTTGATTGCCTCTGCGATTTTTATTTTTTGCGATATAAACGGAAAAAGACCGAAAATTTTGAAAAAAAAAAGATTTTTCTTATAACAACAAGTAAAAAATATCGAATAAACTAAATTTTAGTCAAACATTTAGGCCAAAATGTATTCAGCCACATGTCTTTAGTAAAAAAAATCGCAATAAGCGTATATTTATTGGTTTTCGCAAAAGTTATAGCGTCTACAAACTAGGGTACATTTTCTGGAATTTACACAGCTTTTATTTTATGACTGTCCATCTCATTTCTTGAGGTGCTAAAATGGCAGGGCAGTACAAAACCCCCCCAAATGACCCCATTTTGGAAAGTAGACACCCCAAGGAAACTGCTGAGAGGCATGTTGAGTCCATTGAATATTTTTTTTTTTGGTCCCAAGTCATTGAATAATGACCAAAAAAAATTAAAATAAAAAATGTTTACAAAAAGTTGTCACTAAATGATATATTGCTCACACATGATATGGTTATATGTGGAATTGCACCCCAAAATACATTCTGCTGCTTCTCCTGAGTATGGGGATACCACATGTTTGGGACTTTTTGGGAGCTTAGCCGCATACGGGACCCCAAAAACCAAGCACCGCCTTCAGCATTTCTAAGGGCGCAAATTTTTGATTTCACTCCTCACTACCTATCACAGTTTCGAAGGCCATAAAATGCCAAAATAGCACAAAACCCCCCCAAATGACCCCATTTTGGAAAGTAGACACCCCAAGGAAACTGCTAAGAGGCATGTTGAGTCCATTGAATATTTTTTTTTTTGGTCCCAAGTCATTGAATAATGACCAAAAAAAAAAAATTACAAAACGTTGTCACTAAATGATATATTTCTCACACATGCCATGGGCATATGTGGAATTGCACCCCAAAATACATTCTGCTGCTTCTCCTGAGTACGGGGATACCACATGTGTGGGACTTTTTGGGAGCCTAGCCGCGTACGGGGCCCCGAAAACCAATCACCGCCTCAGGCTTTCTAAGGGCATACATTTTTGATTTCACTCCTCACTACCTATCACAGTTTTGAAGGCCATAAAATGCCAAGATGGCACACAACCCCCCCAAATGACCCCATTTTGGAAAGAAGACACCCCAAGCTATTTGCTGAGAGGCATGTTGAGTCCATGGAATATTTTTTTTTTTGGTCCCAAGTCATTGAATAATGACCAAAAAAAAATAATTACAAAACGTTGTCACTAAATTATATATTTCTCACACATGCCATGGGCATATGTGGAATTGCACCCCAAAATACATTCTGCTGCTTCTCCTGAGTACGGGGATACCACATGTGTGGGACTTTTTGGGAGCCTAGCCGCGTACGGGGCCCCGAAAACCAATCACCGCCTCAGGCTTTCTAAGGGCATACATTTTTGATTTCACTCCTCACTACCTATCACAGTTTTGAAGGCCATAAAATGCCAAGATGGCACACAACCCCCCCAAATGACCCCATTTTGGAAAGAAGACACCCCAAGCTATTTGCTGAGAGGCATGTTGAGTCCATGGAATATTTTTTTTTTTGGTCCCAAGTCATTGAATAATGACCAAAAAAAAAAAATTACAAAACTTTGTCACTAAATGATATATTTCTCACACATGCCATGGGCATATGTGGAATTGCACCCCAAAATACATTCTGCTGCTTCTCCTGAGTACAGGGATACCACATGTGTGGGACTTTTTGGGAGCCTATCCGCGTACGGGGCCCCGAAATCCAAGCACTGCCTTCAAGATTTGTGTGAGTGAAATCAAAAATTTATGTCCTTAGAAATCTTGAAGGCGGTGATTGGTTTTCGGGGTCTCATACGCGGCTAGGCTCCCAAAAAGTCCCACACATGTGGTATCCCCGTACTCAGGAGAAGCAGCAGAATGTATTTTGGGGTGCAATTCCACATATAACCATGGCATGTGTGAGAAATATATCATTTAGTGACAATGTTTTGTACATTTTTTTTTTTTATTTATTTTTTTGGTCATTATTCAATCACTTGGGGCAAAAAAAAAAATATTCCATGGACTCAATATGCCTCTTAACAAATAGCTTGGGGTGTCTACTTTCCAAAATGGGGTCATTTGGGGGGGTTTTGTGCCATTTTGGCATTTTATGGCCTTCGAAACTGTGATAGGTAGTGCGGAGTGAAATCAAAAATTTGCGTCCTTAGAAATGCTGAAGCCGGTGCTTGGTTTTCGGGGTCCCGTACGCGGCTAGGCTCCCAAAAAGTCCCACACATGTGGTATCCCCATACTCAGGAGAAGCAGCAGAATGTATTTTAGGGTGCAACTCCACATATAACCATGGCATGTGTGAGCAATATATCATTTAGTGGCAATTTTTTTATTTTTTATTTATTTTTTTGTCATTATTCAATCACTTTGGACAAAAAAAAAAAATCTATGGACTCAACATGCCTCTCAGTAGTTTCCTTGGGGTGTCTACTTTCCAAAATGGGGTCATTTGGGTTTTTTTTGTGCTATTTTGACATTTTATGGCCTTCGAAACTGTGATAGGTAGTGAGGAGTGAATTTATATATGCCGAAGCATGGGGGCATCCTCCCGCAAAAAAGTTATGCCGCGTACACACGGTCGGACTTTTCTATGCCGCGTACACACGGTCGGACTTTTCTATGCCGTGTACACATGGTCAGACTTCTCCACGGGTAAGGCCTCCGTAGGTGGGTCAACCGTATGTACGCGGCATTAGGAGCAAAATCGCTCCTCCGCCCCTAATGCCCCCATGCTTCGGCATATATGCTCTTTTTTGGACTGTGGTGGTGAAATCACCTCCTACAGCGTTGGAGTCGCAGCTTTATATATATCGTGGGAGCAAACGCTGTTGCTGTCACGCTAAATAAATCCGCGCTGCAACTGAATGGCGTACCTGCTAAGCAAATGATGGTTAACATTAAAACAAAGTAACATTACAGTATAACAGTAAGATCATACCATACCTGCAAAGCAAATACCAATAAAAAAAACATTTTTTTTAACGCAACCTGTGCCTAATATATATATATATATATATATATATATATGCCGAAGCATGGGGGCATCCTCCCGCAAAAAAGTTATGCCGCGTACACACGGTTGGACTTTTCTATGCCGTGTACACATGGTCAGACTTTTCTATGCCGTGTACACATGATCAGACTTTTCCACGGGAAAGCCTCCGTAGGAATGTCAACCGTATGTACGCGGCATTAGGAGCAAAATCGCTCCTCCACCCCTAGTGCCCCCATGCTTCGGCATATATGCTCTTTTTTTAACTGTGGTGGTGAAATCACCTCCTACAGCACTGGAGTCACGGCTTTATATATCGTGGGAGCAAACGCCGTTGCTGTCAAGATAAATAAGTCCGCGCAACAGCTGAATGGCGTACCTGAAAACAGTAAAGTAAATTACTTACCTGAAAAGCAAGCATGAAAAAACAAAACAATAAAACTTTGCAGAATAAAATAGAGTAAAAAAGAGCAGAACAATAGAGAGAGAATAGAGAGGGAGAGAACAATAAAAACGACAACTATTTTTGTTTTTTTTATTTTATATTTTTTTTGTGTTTTACTTTTTACTTTTTTTTTACACTTTTTTTTGTAACTGTAACTGTTCAACTTTTCGGTTCCAGGTTTGGGTCTCTCAAAATGCGATGGCATCTTGGGAGACCCTGTGTACGTGTGCCTAGCCTGTGATATGTTTTGCCCTACGCTAATACTTCACTAGTGTGTGGAAGCGTTCAAAACATTTGCCAATACAAAGACCAGGATCGGCAGGACATCGGGGACAAAAATAACGGGTGTCACACCTAAATCCGCGCTTGCTACAGACACGACATCTTCTTTGGGGGGCTCGTTGGGTAGGGGTACTCTCGAGGGCATATATAAAATGCCTCTCATGCAGTCGGCTTACTGCATTTGGTAGGGGATGGTGAGGTGGAAAACCTCCTGGATACAGGAGTCCGTTGATGATATCCTTCTGGAATTGGAGGAAGGA
Source organism: Rana kukunoris (assembly GCA_029574335.1). Taxonomy (NCBI): domain Eukaryota; kingdom Metazoa; phylum Chordata; class Amphibia; order Anura; family Ranidae; genus Rana; species Rana kukunoris. The sequence continues at coordinate 137,468,270 of CM056055.1, forward strand.
TCCATTCTGTCCTGAAGTTTTGTATAAGACAAAAGCATTCAGCAAAGTCAATTGGAATAAATGTAGAGACACTTTTTTGTACCAGCGTCTCGATTTACGGGCAATATGATACGGCGCCATCAACTGGTCGTTGAGGTCCACCCCTCCCATATTTTGGTTATATTCGTGGACACAGAGGGGTTTCTCCACAACACCAGTCGCCGTACGAATTTTTACTGTCGTGTCTGCGTGAAGGGTGGTAAGAAGGAAAACATTCTTATTGTCCCGCCACTTCACAGCGAGCAAATTATTACATCTGCAGCAGGCTCTCGCCCCCAGCTTTATACGGGCATCTACAAGCCGCTGGGGAAAGCCCCGGCGATTAGGTCGCACGGTGCCACATGCTCCAATCTGATGATCAAACAAGTGACTAAAAAGTGGCACGCTGCTGTAATAATTGTCCACATACAAGTGGTACCCCTTTCCGAATAAGGGTGACACCAAGTCCCAGACAATCTTGCCAGCGCTCCCCATGTAATCTGGGCATCCTTCCGGCTCTACGTGACTATCTTTGCCCTCATAAATCCTAAAGCTCCATGTGTACCCTGTTGCCCTGTCACAGAGCTTATAGAGCTTGACCCCGTATCTGGCACGCTTGCTGGGAAGGAACTGCTTGAAAGACAAGCGGCCAGCAAATTTAACCAGGGACTCGTCAACGCAGACAACTTGCTGGGGATTAAACAAGGCTGCATAACGTTCGTTGAAATGGTTTATGAGGGGCCGAATTTTGTAGAGCCGGTCAAATTCAGGGTCTCCACGTGGACGACAGAGTGCATTGTCGCTGAAATGCAGGAACCGCAGGATCATCTCGTATCGTTTCCTGGCCATGTGAACAGAGAATATGGGCATTTGGTCAATTGGCTCTGTGGACCAATACATGCGCAATTGAGGAAATTTGTGTATGCCCATATTGAGGGTAAGGCCCAGAAAGGTCTTAAATTCGGAAACCTCAAGAGGTTTCCATTCTTTGGCAAGGAGGGTCTGGGGATTAGCGGCGATGTAGGTACCAGCATATAAATTAGTCTGGTCCACAATAGATCTATAGAGATCTTCTGTGAAATACAGCGAATAAAAATCAAGTGGCATAAAATTCGCTGTATCCACCTGAATTCCGGGTTTGCCAGTGAATGGGGGAAGTACGGGTGCTGCAGAAGTGGTGGGGACCCAATCAGGATAGGCGAATTCTGCAGGAAGGGCACTATGGGCACGACGGGCCTGTCTTTGTTTTCTTCTTGGTGGCAGCGGGTCACTACTTGTGCTTGCCACCTCGCCAGCTTGAACTGCACTTATGGGACTCGCCACGTCACCACGTGATACTGCAGTGCTGGATGAACGACCAGGGTGTACTAGGCCGCTGGTGCTTGCCAATCCACCAAAAGGAATAGCGGCGCTAGTACTCGCTCTCTGCTCCATACAAGGGTCCTGCGGTTCTTGCTCCTCAACAACCTTAGAACGGGGTCGGGTGCGCCTGGCCTTAGCAGGGACCACTACTCCGTCGTCCGAGCTATCTGACATGGAGCCGCTGTCGTAAACAGGATCATATTCTGAGCCCGAATCTGTCAGATGCGTGACCTCCTCATCATCATCTGACGACATGCACATGAACCTAACAGCCTCTTCACCACTGTACATCCGCTTTGCCATTTTGGGCTCTAAATTTAGTTGTAGACTGGTGATGATTCACGGGTAAAAAAAGCACCTGGCTATAGAAAGGCAAATGTAGAAAACGCTTCAAAAAAACTGTTAGCGATCGCAGGGATCAGGCCTGTCTCTGCGAACGCTGCAGTTGTGTGTGATGTGTTTTTGAAGTGACAGTGATCGATCGATACTGCACTTGGGTGGGTTGGGCTGGGCAGAGGGGCAAAACGCAAGTGCTAGCGGGTATCTGGACTGATTCCGCTAACAATGCGTTTTTGGGTACCCTAAACTGCTGGGTACGCTAGTATAGATCTGATCAGATCAGGTATAGATCTGTTCAGATACTATACCACTAAGGGGGGTGTATGCTTTGCGAGTGGGTGTAAGCGTTACTGGCACTAACCGAACACTGCCTGGGGCGATGCACACCCTAACTGGCGCTAAAATTTAATTTAAATCACCCGCCGGGCGATCAGGGGGTTAAACCTTTATTGGGTAATATACGGCGGGTGCGCTGATGCTATAAACAGCAAACTAAGTAACCAGCGTCAACCGTAACACTTATACGGTGATCACTGGTGAAAGGGTTAACTAAGGGGCAATCAGGGGGTTAAAACCTTTGTATGGTAATATATGGGGGTACCTAAAGCTTTCTAAAAACCTAAATAACGAACTGGCTAACCTGCGTCACCAGTGACACTTATATGGTGATCACTGGTGAAAGGGTTAACTCTAGGGGCAATCAGGGGTTAAAAACTTTATTTATGGGGGTACCTAGCGCTATATAAACCTGGCGGCGAACCTCAAAAAAAACTAACTGCCTAGCGGCAACAGTGACACTAATACAGCGATCAGAAAATCGATCGCTTAGTGACACTGGCAATAGGGGGTGAAAGGGTTAACTAGGGCAGTGATCAAGGGGTTAAACCTTTATTAGGGGGGGGTAGGGGGCTACCCTAGACCTAAAGGGGGCTAAGACTAACTGCCCTGACACTTTTTACTGCAACACTGACACTAAATGCAGTTATCAGAAATAAATGATAACTGTATTCAGTAAAACAATGTTACAGTGGACTGGGGGGGGCGATCGGCGGTGACAGGAAGGGGTTAAGTGTGCCTATGTGTACCTGTGTCAGTGTACTGTTAGGTGCAACTTACTGTGTGATGTGTTCTCTCCTCGGCGTCGGACGAAAAGACCGACACGAGGAGGAACACAGCACTTCCCTCTTCCTGTGTTTACACTTAGCACAGGAAGAGGCTGGCGGGCGCGCGCATTGGCTGGGAGCGATCGCGAGGGGGTGGCTGAAAACGAGTAGCCGCCCCCTCATCCCGGATCGCTCCCGGAGCTGAAGGAACCGCCGCATGTACGGGGGGGGGGTCCGATCGGACCCCCGAACCCCCTCAAGGCACCAACGTATATATACGTTGATGTGCCTGTCGGTGCCATTCTGCCGACGTAAATGTACATGCGGCGGTCCTTAACTGGTTAATATTCTCTTCTGGTCCTGACTTGCACCTGCTCAAACATGCATTCAAATTTTAATCTTGCATGTCCAGTAGCACGTCATGAATATCACTAAGCTCTGGTCGGATCCTTAAAATTTTTAGTTTATTTTAAGATTTTTTTTCAATAGAATAGAAAATTTAGTACATTTACAACTCCTATCATGTATGTTTTAAAATGTCTGTTATTTTATTGTTTATTATTTACAGTACTGAATAAACAACTCAAATTGAGAGGAGATATCCTCAAAGTAAAGGAAATCCCTTCTTGGTTTTCATCATAAGAGGTGAACTCAATAGAGACAATTGTCCCCTATTTTCACATTCTGTTATGCATTAACCACTTCCATACCAGGTCTATTCTTGCACTCCTCTCCTACATGTAAAAATCACCTTTGTGTTGCTAGAAAATTACTCAGAACCCCAAAACATTTTTTAGCAGAGACCCTAAAGAATAAAATGGCGGTCGTTGCAACTTTTCATGTCACACAGTATTTGCACAACAATTTTACAAACGCGTTATTTTATAAAAAAAAAAAGTTTCATGAATAAAAAAACATGAAAGATGATATTACACCGAGAAAATAGATACCCAACATGTCATGCTTAAAATTGCGCACACACTTGTGGAATGGCGCCAAACTTTGGTACTTCTCCATAGGCGACCCTTGAATTTTTATTTATAGTTTAAAGTTACAGAGGAAGTCTAGTACTAGAATTGTCGCTCTCACTCCAACACACCGCAATACCTCACATGTGTGATTTGAATGCCGTTTTCATATGCAGGCATGACTTGCGTGTGCATACACATCTGTGTGCTAGCACACTGGGATGGGGACACTAAATTTTACCTAAAATTTTAATTTTACACTTTCTCTTTCCCTTTTAATTTTTTTAGCACTTTTATTCCTATTACAAGGAATGTAAACATCCCTTGTAATAGGAATGGTGAGCGACAGGTTCTCTTTATGGACCCCACATCGCTCCTCCAGGCTGGAACGATTAAAATCCCCCCCCCCCCCCCAATAAAAAAAGATCTCTTTCCAGCTGAGTTCTTGGCTTTGTTTACTTCCGTCGGCCGGACGTTACATCATAACATCATGCCCGGGCCTCAAAAGGTCATAGAGATAACTGGGGACCATCTGGTAACCATAAATCTCTATGATCAACATCTGCCAGCTGCAGACTCTTTCAGGTTCGCCGATCATATGGGCGATCGCAGAGAAGCACCAGATTTTAATGACATTTGCAGATTTAAGAAGAATGAAACAGCTTCTAAAATTTATTGTAGTATAACGTTACTAAAGAAAAAGATACTGCATTTGCTGGCAGAAAGAGGTTTATTGCAGAAGAGACTCTAATGTTGCAAAAGTATCTCAACTGTGTGCTAGCAAGTTTCTTAAAGGGTTTGTTAACCCAATTAAAGAAGACTATGCCAGCCCCTCTATTAGAGGCTGGCATAGCACACGATGTAAGTAGTTTTAAAAAACAAGCATACTGTACTAAATATCGAATTTGAGCTGCCTTGAGGCCAGTCACATGACTCGTGGCTGCTTTAAAGCTCCGATGGACATCTTCTGCCATCTCAGACGTCAGCTGGGGAGATCATGTGGCCACTTGTCTCCTCCGCACAAGCTCTATCTCGTAGCTGTAAAGTGGCCGCAAGTCACACGACTGTCCTGAAGACAGCTCAAATTCAGTACGCTCATTTTTTAAAACTAATTACATAGCGTTCTTTGCCAGCCTCTAATAGAGGGTCTGGCAGTGACAATTGTACTTTTTTTAATTTTTTAAAAAGTGGGGCAGGGCGGAGACAGACACAGAGTAAGATGACAAGCAGGAAGGAGGGGGGAGAGGGGAGAGAGAGGAGAGCAGAGGGGACAGCAGCGTATGAAGCAGGGATATACTCTGACCACGGTGGTCAGGGCTGAGCAGGAGAAAGGCTTCTCCCTCCTTTTGGTCTCAAATACTGTGTTGCATACCATCCTTGGAAACTATGGGGTTGAATTATTAAAACTGGAGAGTGCAAAATGTGCTGCAGCTGTGCATGGTAGCCAATCTTCAGCTTATTCAATTAAGCTTTGATAGAAACCAATGCGTTTCCATGTTTTTTTTTTTTTTTTTTTTTTTTTTATGTAGCACTGCACCAAAAAGGTGGCACTTTCCAGTTTTAGTAACTTAACCCCTATAAGTTTAAAAGGGGAACTCCCAGTGATAAGAGATGCGATGCTTCTGGAGATGGGAGGTAACAGGCTTAGGATTGCATTGCTTAGCTAAGAGAGTAAGTGATCGATCACAGTCAATTTTTTTTTTTTTTTTGCCTTTGCAATCAATAAGTGACGTATATGCATTAGTAAGCAGTGCCTTCATTATATTGTAATATTGTAATAGTGGAATTGTAAAATTGTGTTCCTTGGTGTGGCCTTGGTTATTGGTTTCGTGCAAAGAGATTTATGGTCTCAGTCCAATCTCCAATCAACATCTGGGGTATTTTTTGGCCAAAGTGGTCTGGTATGGCTGAAGTTCTGGATTACTTACAGTTGCAAGGACACCTCCGATCCAGAGATTTTGAAGCCTTTCCCTATTCTCCAAGTCTTCTTGCTGTATATAAAGTTTTGCTTTAAAAAGACGGTACTCTAGCTCCAGCACTTAAACATATTAAACAAAGTCAACAAATTTGGTTTCCAAATAATCAGTCCATTCTTCAATGAAAGTAATTTTGCCTCTTAGCTCAAAGGTAATCTTGCCCACTTCAGTAGACGTACTGCAAGTCATATTTTGTAATAAAGGGAATATTCTCATGGAGATTAATACGCTGCTCTGGGGGCTCCTCTAGCTGGTTTGGTAAAATCAAGGTTTGGGGATGTAGGCCTACACAGATAGCACCTCATGGCGGAACCTCTTGATTGCTTCTGCTCTCCAGGGGGCACGGTAGAAGGTTACTGACTTTCCAATTTTGCCCATAAGGACAGCCTGCATAATGGTGGTGTATCGGCTGGCACTGTGAAGAAGAAAGCAGCTGCTGGATGTAATGTAGGATTGAAGAAAGGCAGACTGGTGACAGAGCCCACGGCAGAGGCAAATTAGGTGGTTCCTCACGGCCACCTAATTTGTCTATTGCAGAGTTTTTCAACCCGGGTTTCCTGGGTGTTTTGCATTGAATTCCCCCTGGAGATTTACAGCGATCTACCCATAAATCACCACAGCTGACGCCTGATGGGTAGATCGAGATTCAGCCGACATGCAGAATAGGTTGGTAAGCATCTGTAATAAGTTCTCTCTCACGGCCAGTAAACACTGTGCCCTGATGTGCCATATGCCCTAATAAGCCCTGTGCCCTGAGGTGCCATGATGTCATGTGCCCTGAGCCCTGATGTGCCATATGCCGTAAGGTGCCTTATGCCCTGAGGTGCCATGATGTCACGTGCCTTGAGCCTTGTGCTCTGATGTGCCATGTTCCCTGATGTGCCACGTGGCCTGTGTTATATGCCCTGGACCCGATGTCCTCTGCCCTGATCTGCCATATGCCCTGATGGGCTGTGCCCTAATGTATGGTGTCCTGTACCCTGGTGTGCTTTGTCATGTGCCCTAATGTGATGTGCCCTGAGCTTTGTTGTGTGCCCTGTACCCTGCTGTGGGTTCTGCTGTTCCCTGTACCCTGCTGTGTGCCCCTTGCCCTACTGTGTGCCTTGACACAAGCCCTGCTGTGTGCCCCAGGCTATGCTGATTTCCCCATGGTGTACCTCAAGCTCTGCTGCGAGCCCCCTGAAGTGCCTCATGTTATGTTGTGTGCCCCATGTTTGCTGTGTACCCTGTGATGTGCTATATGACCTGTTGTGAGCCCCACAATGTGTTCAATGTTCTATGTGCCGCATGCTCTAATATCTGCCCCATGTTCTAATGTATGCCCAATAGGGTTGTCCCGGTGCCTCTTTTTTAGGACCGAGTACAAGTAACGATACTTTTTTAAATGTGTCCCCAAAGGCAGCCATGTCCCCCCACATATTGCAGCCATGTCCCCCCCACATACTGCAGCCATGATGTCCCCCCACATACAGCAGCCACGATGTCCCCCCACATACAGCAGCCACGATGTCCCCCCACATACAGCAGCCACGATGTCCCCCCACATACAGCAGCCATGATGCCCCCCCCACATACTGCAGCCATGATGCCCCCCCACATACTGCAGCCATGATGCCCCCCCACATACTTTATATGGGGCAATGCCAAGTCATGGCATAGTGCCCCTGTCCCTATATATTGGCACAATTATACATAAAAAGGGGGGAATGGGGGGGGGGGGGGGAAAGGGGGATTTATGACATTTATATGGAGCATATGGAGCACACAGTCTTAAGGGATTTCCAATATCAAATAGTATGAAAATTAAATTGATTTATTTGGTACACTTGAGCAATTTTTACATAGAAAATTATATACATAAATATAATATAATAAAGTTAACCATAAATACATAGAAAACCACAAATTAATATTGTTTGTACACTTCCCATAAAATTCAAAGAACACTCTGGACTCTGTGATGTTCCCCAATGCCCTTCTGTGTGTCCAATGTCCCCCATGACATGCTGTGATCCTCACAATGTGCAACATGTTCTACTGTGTGCCCCATGATGTGCCCAAGGTTCTGCTGTGTGTCCCATGATGTGCCCAAGGTTCTGCTGTGTGCCCCATGATGTGCCCAAGGTTCTGCTGTGTGCCCCATGATGTGCCCAAGGTTCTGCTGTGTGCCCCATGATGTGCCCAAGATTCTGCTGTGTGCCCCATGATGTGCCCAAGGTTCTGCTGTGTGCCCCATGTTCTGCTGTGTGACCCATGTTCTTCTGTACGCCCTAAGATGCGCCCCAAGCCCTGCTGTGTGCCCTATTATGTGCTCTTCTGTACGCCCTAAGATGCACCCCAAGCCCTGCTGTGTGCCCTATTATGTGCCCCATGTTCTGTGTGCCCAATAATCTGCCCTACTGTGCCCCACCCTGCTGTCCACTGTACACTGCTTATCTCATGTTAAACCCAGAACTGAGTATCTGTGCAGAAAAAAAAAAAAAACAGCACAAATTTCATATAAATATGCAAGTTAGATTTTTTTCTATTATTTAATGCAATTTCTTAAAATAATTGTTGTTATATCACAGCTCGCTGGATCACGCCAATGTTCTGTGAGCTGTAGAGCACACCTAAATTGTTAGCCTCACTCCGTAAACCTCAATGGTTGCCTTACCCATACCCCAGTTAATTTCTATTGCTTGAATATTTTTTTTCCATTATGGGCAAGAGTGGGACCTCAAATCTAAGTTTTGCCTAAGGCCTCGCAAAGTCTAGAGCCGCCTCTGGCCCAGGGATTAGGCTTCTTCCGTAGTCAGCTGTCCTGCATGCGCCCAGTCCATCTGCTTTTAAAACCAATGTGTATTGATAATTTAGAGCATTCTCCCTTACCCTTGGACTGTTTATTGTATGATTTTAACGATTTTACGATCTTTGAAAAATTAAAACCACAGTATTACTTGCAAGATAAATATTATCGACATGCCTTGTGATAAACATTTATCTGTATAATAATGATTGTATGCAAATACAAATTTTATGCAAACAATTAAAATTGCAATATAAAACATTGGTTTATAAAACAGGTAAAACAAAAAAATAAATAATTACATTTGATTAAAACCCATTACAATTCTAGCTAAAGTAAGAGTGTGCAATTTAAACTGAACACAGGGTGCTAAATTGCAGGGACAGAAGCTACCTTTAGTGGAAACTAAATATGAAAATAATTGGAGCTCTAGACATAGAAAAGTGACTGCAGAAAAATACAAAGTGGTTCATTGAGTGTGACCTTTAGTTTTCTTTCTGGGTACCCATTTCTGGCAGGTGCCCTCTCCCATTCAGGGTGGAATTTCCCAATAGGCACCCTTCCTAGAGAGACGACCATCTGTATGAGCTGTTATACATCTCCATCTATATATATTAAACCTTTTGCTGACAGCAGGACTTTCACACACAAACCAGCCTGTCAGGTGGAAGCTTTTGGGCAGCTGCTCTGCCACTGATTACTTCCACACACCCCCGATACCAGAGCCCCCCTCATGTGCGCACCCCCACCATGTATTCCAAGGCAGTTTTCCCATCTGCGGGCCCGGGACTGACCGGGTGGGTGCCGAAGGGTGGAGGTGGAGTTGACACATGTCCAATTGGTAGTTTATTGCATTAAATTTGCCCTTTAATTCACTTTACGGTGTTTTTTTGCGGTAATTCATGAAGGGGAAAAAAAGTAGTCTTAGTGGTTTTTTTTTTTTTGGGGGGGGGGGCTTCAGAATTGTCTGCCTACAGGCTCCAAAGGAGGTGAATCTGGCCCTGCTTCCAGTCCTGTTCAGTTCACCTGTAAATATACAAAACTTTGCATACATATGCACAGGGACTTTCGGCCACATGACATGTTCCTGCCAGACGACGGGGTGGTGCCACACGTCATTTTCCAGGCCGTCAGCTGCGATAGCAGGAGGGAGTCTCACCCAGGGGCAGACTGACAACTCATGGGGCCCCCGGGCAATAGAATATTATGGGGCACCCATGCTTACAGATGGCCATCACACCAGGTGTAAGTAACAAACAAAATAACATATAGCGTACAACAATCAGTGCCACGCTCACATCAGAGTCCTCCGTTACATTAAAGTCCCAACATTCTTCCTATAAATCACAGTCCACAGAGTGCCACCTTACGGCAGAGGGCCCCAGTGTGCCATCCTATGTCAGAGCCCCCAGAGTGTCACCTTCCATCAGTTTCCCTTTACACACACACACAAATAACTTTGTGCTTGGTATGTCAGGAAAAGGCTTTTAATTAGAAAAAATCCACTTATTTTAGCCTCTGAAATGCGCGTCGTAGAGCTAGCGGAATAGTGAACTGCTGTGGTTGGAGTCAGATCGGGCAGTGTGGCATGTGAATAAAAGGCCATGCTTAATGTGTGCCATGATATCACTGCACAGGTGTACACCCAGACCTGCCCTGCTGCCTCACCCGAGGCTGGGCTCCACAGTGCACCAATCACATGGCTCCAAATTGCATGCAACAAGTGCATTTTTCACGGGCATGGAATTGGTAGATCGACTTCCGTTGAGCTGCAGTGGGCACACCTGGTTCATACAGTATACACACACATGCACAGTATACATACATACAGTAAAACATGGACAGAAGGAGGCAGAAATCAGCATTGCATGAATCTATCCATGGTCATCGCTGCCCCCCCATATTACGGGCTCCAATAGGCGTCGAAAAAGGTGAAAAATCAGGCTCCATGCTGGGCCCTCGCTGTTCACTCAGCTTTGTGTTAGGAAAGCGAATATTAATTTGCTTTGCTAACACTCAACCGCCTCTCAGCCAATCAGGTGCTCGGGTCTGTTACCGGTCACCGATATTGGCTGAAACAACAGGCACTGTGATTGCACGCCTATCGCAGAGGACGGGAGGGGACGATGGGAGAAGACAGACATCGAGGAGCATGGAGGACACAGCTCGCCGCCTTCTGCTGTGACCCACTGCCCTGAGACAAGGTAAGTGCTGGGCAGGCGGGGGATGCATGCTGGCAGCATTTGATGGGCACAGTGGCTGCAATTGATGGGCACAGTGGCTGCAATTTATTGTTTTTTTTCAGTATGTGTGCCCCCCCCAAAAATAATTTTTTCAAATAGATTTTTATTGATGTTTTCAATAATACAATCATAGAAGCTGTAAAACATAGAAGGTGTAAAACAATCAATCATAAGTATTGTTATATCCGTGACAGTCTAAGAGATCTGTTGATACATAGTATGCGTCAAACAAATCAAGCGTATTTATATACTGTGGTACAGGAGCATTTACTAACGAAAAGTAAAAATAATAAACGGAGTTAAGGAGAGACCTGGAGAACAAAAGAGGGGTAGAGCAAGATAAGTAGGGAAGGAGAGAAGATATATGGGGAAAGGAGAGAGCGTCACTGTAATGACAATTACAGTGGACTTCAGGCTATATGTGCATTAGTGTTATCAGAAGGATATCATTCTAATTGTGTTGCATACCATCGCTTCCAAGATGGCTAAGCTGCAAAAAAAACACGGGACCATGGCATTCTGAAGCTCCAGCAATAGAGCTGTAAAAACGCTAGGCATTAAAAAACGCTCAAAAACGCCCAAAAACACACAAAAACGCGGCCGCTGCATTTTTAAAGCTCCAGCTCAAAAAAAAAAAAAAAATGTATTTTTTTCCTAAAGTAAACATGGACAGGCGGTTTTAAGCTGTAAAAAAGCTCAGAAAAGTGACTGTAAAAACGCTAGTGGAAATGAAGCCTTAGAGCAGGGGTCTTCAAACTACGGCCCTCCAGCTGTTCAGGAACTACAATTCCCATCATGTCTAGTCATGTCTGGGAATGTCAGATTTTTTACAATGCCTCATGGGAAGTGTAGTTCCGCCACAGCTGGAGGGCCATAGTTTGAAGATCCCTGCCTTAGAGTATGAGGGTTTTCCACTCGATATTATGGATTCATATGTGTAAGGAGTAGACATGTGCAGACTGGAATATTTTGTTTAGTTTTTTTTTTCGTTTTCATTTTGAAAATAAAATTTAGTTACTTCCGAAAATCGTTTTGATTTATGTCATTTTCGTCGGAAAAGTTTTTGTCCGAAAACGACGATTTTCGATGCTTTGTCGAATTTTCATCGTTCAATTCGACAAAGCATCGAAAATCGTCGTTCTGAATACAGTGAATATAGGTAGGAATTAAACGACGAAAATTCGACAAAGCATCGAAATTCGTCAAATTTTCGTTGTTCAATTTCTACCTATTCACTGTATTCAGAATGACGATTTTTGATGCTTTGTCAAATTGGACAAAAATTCGACAAAGCATCGAAAATCGTCAGATCTGAACGAAAATAAAGCATTTTTTATGTCGGATTTTTCGGTTTTGTTTTCGTTCGTTAAAACGATAACGAAAATACCCGATTTTCGGAACGAAAATGCATTCTAACGAAAACGAATGCAAGGAGTGTGGATCAAGGTGATTACCTCTGGTAGGGTTGGGATGTTATACATCTTCCAGCATTTAGTGATGAGTGATCTAGTTGCAAGGAGTATGTGAGTGAGTTCAAGTCTCAAGGTTGGTGGTCTGGACTCAGAAATCATGTTTAGAATAGCCATTTGCTGAGTAAGGGCGATGTGGGAGCGACAGATATCTTGGATTCGGCCTTCAATGTTTTTCCATAGGTTTGTTAGGGCTGGGCACCTCCACAAGATATGGAACAGGGTACCGGTGTGGTTAAATTTTTCTCCAGAGAGGCGAGACGTTTGTCTGGAATTTGACCATTCTATGTGGCGTTGGGTACCATCTTAGTGTTATCTTTTTAGTTAATTCCCATAAGGAGGTGCAGCATGTAGCTTTATGTACTGATTTTAAGACTGATTGCAATTGCCGATCTGTAAAGTGTTACTGTAGGTCTTCTTCCCAATCGGTGTATGGTTTAGATTTGTGGAATACAATTTTTTCCTGCAATGTAGTATATATATATATTAGTAAAATACCTTTTGTGTCTGTGTTGTTCGAGAAAAAGAAATGCCATAGTCTGATAGGCAATGATCCTTCTAGGTGTGTATGTCCTGCTAAACAAAATTAAAATTTTACCCGTCACCCACAAAACATGCAGTAAAGCAAACCTTTTAGTTTTTATTCAAATCTAACAGAGTTCCTCTCACTCAGGTTCCCTCCTGAGTCTCCAAACCAGAGACCTTCTATGCTCTTTTCCTGATTCTTTTAAAGTCCAGCTGACTGTGGATTCCAGTGGACCCGAACATGTGGACCGTAACCAAACCTGCCACAGTGGCTTGAAAAGCCAGACCAGGTTCCAGTTCAGTCCCTTACAAATGGGACTGCATGCAAGGCTGGGATCTGTATATATGCCCAGGGCATCCTCAGTAATTCAAATGAGACCAGGGGCGGGCTGACCACTAGGGCACTGACCGAGGGCCCCATGCCACTAGGGGGCCCCCACCAGGGTGGCCAGCCTCAGTAAAACTAGAGACAGTATGTAAAAATATGTTTTTTTTTTTACATCTGTCCCTGAAAGGTAAAACACCATCATTTTGATGTGAAAATCCCAAGATTATATCTGCTCTGCCTCTGCGCTGCCCCCTCAGCCAATAGGAACATGCTGTACACACTCCCTTCCACAGCACGGCTTTTTTGACACAGGAGCAGGAGATTGCTGACTGATAGAGGAAAAGGAGGCGGGGGACACAGCTTGCAGTGTGGGATGGGCTGCTGCCTGAAAAGGTAAGCTGGCTGAGCTTTACAAAATGGATTCTAGTCAGTGCATTACCCTACTTTAGGACAATATGCACAATACCCACCATCCTCGGGAAAATCATCACCCCAAGCACCAAAGTCAAAAGCCTCTGAGTCATCTTTGTCTCAGACATGACTATGGACGCACAAATAGGATCAGTAGTCAGCGGATCCCACTACTTTCTTCACTTGCTGCGTAGACTCATCCCCTTCATCCCAGAAGAGGACACAGCAGTAGTAGTTGGAACAATCATCAGTTCCTGACTCGACTACGCAAACTCCCTCTACCTCGGACTCCCCAAATACCAAATTTTGCATCTACAAGTCTTCCAGAACACAGCAGCCAGTCTGGTAACGGGGGAAAAAAACCCTGGGAATCAATCACCACGTCCCTGAGGACCCTTCATTGGCTAGTCGTAAAGGATTGGGTTACATTCAACACCCTCTGCCTCACTCACAAATGCACACAAGGAAACATTCCTAAACACCTATGCGAGAAAATAAAACACTACCCTAGTCGTGCCCTCCGGTCAACTAACCAAAGCCTCCTACACATCCCCAAGACCTGCTACAAATCCAAAGGAGAACAAAGATTTGCAGTCCAAGGACCACTGCTATGGAACGCTCTACCCACAGACATTAGCATGAAAAAAAAACATTGGGAATTCCGAAAAAAACTTAAGACCCACCTCTTCTGAAGACACAGGAAGGCACTGGATGCAAAAAGCGCCTTGAGGCGATTTAGTTTGCATTTGTAGTGTTACACAAATGACTCACTCATTCACTCACTCTGGTGAGCAGAGAGGGAGAGGGAGGATGTGCTACCTCTAGCAGGGCTCCTCCTGTCTCTGAGGCTATTAGATTGATTTTGTGTGTGAGAAGTACACTGCTCCTGGTGGAAGAACATGTCCTGAATGTCTCCCCCAATCTCTACTACACCTTCCTACCTGCCCACCACTACGCAGGCACAGTGCCCTCCTCCCCTGTATTACCAACTAATGTGTCTGTGAGCTGCTGGGGCACTACAAGTCCCAGCATGCTAGGAGATGGGGGCAACAGTGTGTTCAATTAGGCAGATTTTTTTGTGAAATGTGCTGGTGTGTGTGTGTGTATATTGTATGTATACTGTACAGTGGCGGCTGGTGCTCAATTTTTAGGGGGGGCGTAGCTTACCGCCGAGCGAGAGTGATTGTTATTGTCTGTATGTGGCCTCACTTTATATTATCAAATATCTTTTTCTAAATGAATCCAGAGGTTTTATGATAATGTCAGCTTTTCTTGAAAAAAAGTCACACTTGTCCTAAGGTCTTTTCCAGGTCCTGTTTTCTGATTCTCCCTATTGGACTCACTGACCACATGCAAAAAGGAGCTAGAACGCAATAGGGAGGCTAAAGAGGTGATGTTAGGCTCACCTTTTAACCACTTGCCTACTGTGCACCTACACCCCCTTCCTGCCTAGACAAAATTTTAGCTTCTGGCACTGCGTTGTTTTAACTGACAATTGCGCGGTCGTGCGACATGGCTCCCAAACAAAATTGGCGTCCTTTTTTCCCCGCAAATAGAGCTTTCTTTTGGTGGTATTAAATCGCCCGTGTGGCTTTTATTTTTTGCGCTATAAACAAAAAAAAAAAGAGTGACAATTTTGAAAAAAGACACAATATTGTTTGCTTTTTGCTATAATAAATATCCCATTTAAAAAAAAAAAAAACATTTTTTATCTCAGTTTAGGCAGAGAAGTATTCTTCTACATATATTTGGTAAAAAAATGTAAAAAAATAAAATCGCAATAACCGTATAGTGACTGGTTTGCGCAAAAGTTATATTGCCTACAAAATACCGGACATAATTATGATTTTTTTACATTTTTTTATTAGGAATGGCGGCGATCTGCGATTTTTTTCCGGGACTGGGACATTATAGCGGACACATCGGACACTTTTGACACATTTTTGGGACCATTTACATTTATACAGTGAACAATGCTATAAATATGCATTGATAACTGTATAAATGTAACTGGCAGGGAAGGGGTTAACCACTAGGGGGCGGGGAAGGGGTTAAATGTTTCTCCTAGTTTGTGTTCTAACTGTGGGGGGAGTGGGGGTGACTGGGGAGGTGACCGATTGTGTCCCTATGTACAAGGGACACAAATCGGTCTCCTCTCTCCCTGACAGGGACGTGCAGCTCTGTGTTTACACACAGAGCTCCACGTCCCAGCTCAGTTACACGGCAATCGCGGGTGCCCGGCGGCCATCGCGGCCGCCAGGCACACGCACGGGGTCCCAGTGATGCGACGGGTGCGCACGCGCGCCGGCGGTGGCGCGCGCGCCCCTAGCAACTTTCTATGACTGCACGTCATATGACGTGCAGTCAGGACAATGGGGTTACCCGCCCGCGGTCATATGACGGTGGACGGGTGACAAGTGGTTAAAGGCTCAGTGGGGTTGATTTACTAAAGGCAAATAGACTTTGCAAAGGGCAGTTGCTCCAGTGCTTAGTAAAGAAGGCAAATCTTCACATTATTAAGAGTACCCAATCACGTGCAAGGAAAATAAAAAAATGCATTTTTACTTGCACATGATTGGATGATGCAAGTCAGCAGAGCTTCTGCTCATTTACTAAGCTACTTGAAGAGTGCAATTGCACTTTTCAAAATGCACAGAATATTCTGCCCTTAGTAAATCAATCCCAAAGTATCAAGATTTGCATATTACCCCATCTGCCTATATTGTTTAGGAATATGTTATTGTTTCGACAAGTCACTATTTCTAAAAGTAGATCTTTGTTTTGGTAATGTTTCATGATCATCATATGCTCAGAATGAACAGCCAAACTTGTGACAGGCTAGCTTTAATGTAATATGATTTGCCTACTTCCAGTAAAGGTCATATGGCCTTTTGAGGATGGTCTTTAAGCATTTTTCAAATTAAATGAATACACAAATAAAATAAAAATAAAGCCTGCAATAAATTCCATGCACCATACTGGTAGTTGTTCACTGAAGTGAGAAAGTTGCTGCCCATTTCATTGCAACTGGGTTTTTTGCCTTACCCAGCTTTTATTAACCCACAGAAAATAAATTAGGTCCTTTTTGTGTGATACAGCTTGGCTTTAAAAGCATGAAAAGTGTTTGTTGTTGGGAAATTTAGAATATTTCCTACAGCTTTGTTTATTGCTGTAAATTCCTGTTTTCCACTTTCTATAAAAAGCCTCCACTGCGAACTACAATACTTTCATTGTTGACTGCCATGGAAAATGGCTTTATAGCTTGAAACAGCCTTAATGCACCCTCCTACATATCGCTACAATAAATCTGAGATTTTATTTAAAAAATGAAGAGTTTACTGTATCATTAAGCAACCTAACTCAGGAAGCTGTGCCCAAAAAAGGCAAACAAGGGTAAATTACTTTTCACTAGTGCAGTGGTTCTCAACCTTTATAGTGCCGTGACCCCTTGATAAAATTTCCCACGTTGTGGGGACCCCTAATAGTAAAGTTATTTTCGTAGCGTGGGTTGTCAGGCCCTAAAGCAAGACAAGTAATTTGCGCCCCTAACCCAGAGACATTTAGTGCTCCCTGTGTCCCCTCCACTCATACAGTATTAAAACCCCTTATGGTACATTTGAGGATGTATCACTCGCTTTGTTCTCCTTCCCCCCCCCATCCCTCTCTCTAGCCATCTTTTGCTCCCTTTTTCTTTGTTCCTCCCCCTCTTTTTCTCTCCCTTCAATGTATTCTTTACTTTTATTCCTTCTCTTACTCCTTGGTGGGGTTAATGGGATCAGTGGCAGTGCTGGGCGGAGTTCTGATCAGTCAACTTAGGTGCTCTTGACCAAGGTCATCTGCTGATCTGAGTACTGTAATGGGGACTTTAATGGCAATTATAATCACAGGTAGTGTTACTCACTGTGTCTCCATATTCATGGTGTCTCCGACTTTGTGGTGTTTTGTACCAGTGACACCTATGCTGAAATCAGGAGATAGGGCCTCCTTCAGCCCCTTCCACTTCACATGCCTCACTGCCAATAAAAGTTATCTTGCGGTGAATCCGCCACAGAGACCACTTTTATCTGACTGTGAACTGCCTGCCATTTAAGAGGATACCGGGGTTATGGCAGCTACCTGCTGCCATAACAACGTATTTCACGTGAAAATACCAATGTATAATGACAGTGGCTGGTCCGTAAGTGGCTAGAGTACAGGACCTGTAGCTGCATAGACAAGCAGGCATCATAATGTAGGTGCAAGATAGGCGCAGACAATGAAAGGGTATTCTGTATTACTAGAACATGACAGAATCCTATTACTAGAAAACCCTAAACTTCAACAGACCTTCTGATGGTAAAGTTGTATTTAAGAGCCCTTTCACACTGGCTGCCCGTACGTCGGCATTAGGCGCCATAGTTTTTGCAGTGCTCTTCATGCGCTAGCGGGGAGATTTTAACCCCTGCTAGCGGCCGAAAAAGGGTTAAAAGGGCCGCTACTGAGGCGCTTTGCAGATGCTTTGGCGGCGCTGCCCGTTGATTTGAATAGGTAGGGGCGATTTAGAAGCAGTGTATACGCCACTCCAAAAGCGCCTCTCAGGCTTTCTTATGGCGCTTTACAGGCACTATTTTTGCCACTAAAGAGCCTGAAAAACACCTCCAGTGTGAAAGGGGTATTACTGCAGGGCAGATTCAAGGATTGCCGGACATGCAACAGATACAGTATAGTATCAAATAGCATATCAATCATAATGCAAAACCATGGCCAAGTTAGGCACACAAGTACAAGGAGTCACAACTTGAGGCAACAGGAGAGAGGAAGCACATCCAGATATTCAGGTCAGGAAAATCATGATGCAAGGTCAAATCGTGAACCTCACAAACAGACAGGAACTAGATGATATGTGCAATTCCTTTCGGTCCAAATATAAAATTAGGTTATTCAGAGATTGCCGACTTAGTGTATGCCCAGGCTGGAACACCTCTTTAAATTGCTAAGGGACAGAGTCACCTGACATTAGTGGGTGATCTTGCCTTCTTGTTCCATCACCAATTGGGGCATGCCAAATTGATGCCACAAGGGACGGGGTCACCAGGTGACATCACCAGGCAGATTAGGTATTAGGCGGTCAGCCTTCATTGTGGGCGGAGCTTCTTTTTTTTCCCCGGGTTCGGCGGTGCAGCAAGCGTCGTTATAGATCATGGGTCCTCAAACTACGGCCCTCCAGCTGTTCAGAAACTACAATTCCCATCATGCCCTAGTCATGTCTGTGAATGTCAGTTTTACAATGCCTCATAGGACTTGTAGTTCCGACACAGCTGGAGGGCCGTAGTTTGAGGATCCCTGTTATAGATGGTTCTACATTGGGGGAACTTTTTTTTTATAAAGGACTTGTCAAAAGCCATCTACTGTTTTGGGGCCCCCTTGTTAAAGGGGGCTTCCAGACTCCAATCATCTCCCTGCCTGCAGACCCCCATTAGCACTGCCCAGGGTTGTTGAGAAGAGGCCCTTGTCCCCATCAACAAAGCACCCATCCCCCCATGTTGAGGGCATGTGGCCTGCTATGGTTCAGGAGGGGTGCTCACTGCACTTTCTAATTGTGTGGCGGCGGAGAAAGGAGGAGGGGGGGGCAAACATCCAAGGGAAAGCACTGCGACACCATCTCCCTGAAGTGGGTTTTGTATGGATTTCGGGGGGGGGGGGGTATGCCATTATTTTTTTTTTGGAGTTTGGTGTGGGGACACTGAGAAATAGCAATTGCAACTGTGAGTCAATTTAAATGGAATCTGCAGCATGTTCCATACATGCTAGAGATGTGTCACTTTACAGGCAGACTAAGGGGCCCACCCAGGCACTATATTTAAAGGAATTTTTCATTTTTATAGTTTTACTTTAAGTGGGGTTCCCACTTTAAATGAACAAATAAAAACTCCTGCACTTTATGATTGTTAAGGCTTTTTAGTTTTAAATGATGATTGTTGGCTAGGCATAAGTAGCAACATATTAATACTATATATGGCAAAGGTTTGGGCAGGGCATTGACAACGATTTTTGTGTTATAAGAGGCAAGACTTTACTACAAAGATTGCAATGTGAAACACTTGTGCAACCACAGAGATTTCCCTGTGCTCCAATATTACTATTAAATAGACTGTTATACTAGAAACTACCACGTGAGGCTGCTATATTTTCAGGGAATTTGCTACATATCCACAAAGATCACCATATTCCCATGAGAATACATTTTTTTAAACAAGCAACAATAGACCTGCCACAGAGTTGGGACTAGACCCACACAGAGGTCAGTGCCAGCCGGGAATTGGGCTGCTTTCAACACTAGTAACATATAGCTGTAGCACTTTCACAAGAAAACAACAAACAACCTTGTGCTGTATTGGCTCCTGCACAACTGAAATGTCTAATGCAGTTTTTCAGGTTCTAAAAAATTACGTTTTTAAGGGTCTAGAAAAAATAAATAAATTTCAACCCGATCATTGAAACAGTCTTGCCTACACATGATCGTGAAAAAAAAAATGCTCTAGCAAAGTGCGGTGACGTACAACGGCACTATTAAAGGGGAAATTCTATTCGGGTGACGCTACCCTTTGGGCTGCTTTAGCTGATTTTGTGTTAGTAAAAGACGATTCATGCTTTTCTGTCTGTTACAGCGTGATGAATGTGCTTACTTCATTACGAACGGTAGTTTTACCAGAAGGAGTGCTCCCGTCTCATAACTTGCTTCTGAGCATGCGCAGATTTTTCACGTCATTAAAACCCACACACGACCATTTTTTACAACCTTAAAACGGCAATCTTAAAAACGTTGTGAAAAAATAGAGCATGTTCGAAAAAAAAATTGCCCATTTTTTAGAACCCGAAAAATGCTCTGAAGCCCACACACAATGTTTTGTTTTTAATGACCTTTAAAAAAATTTAATTTTTTAGAACCCGAAAAACGGTCGTGTGTACGCAGCATAAGGATTAAATCTTTCAGTCGAGACCCAAGGGACAATAATACACGAGAATACAATGTTACTAGAAAACTAACATATCGGCCATAAAATATAGTCGTCACGCTAAGCATATCAATCTCTCCAAAACAAAACAATTTAATTATATAAAATTAAAAAGTTATTTCCATCAACATGTATATTAAGATGAAGTAAAACATCAAAAAGGTCCTAACAATCAAGTAACAGATGCAGGTGGAGAAGCACCATGTGATCTGAATATACTAAATACAATAGATTATTTACTTCTCTGTGTAGAGAGGGTGAAAATTGTCTAGTAAGCTCATGTGGTTCATCAGAAGCAATTGTGGTGGCACATTTATTATATGTACTGTATGTATATTAAATAAATGTGCCACCACAATTGCCTCTGATGAACCAATGGAGCATACAAGACAATTTTGTCCCTCCATACATAGAGAAGTAAATAATCTCTTGTATTTAGTAGATTTAGATCACATAGCGCTTCTCCACCTGCATCTGTTGATTGTTTGGACATTTTTGATGTTTTACTTCATCTTAATAAACATATTTATGGAAATTACTTTTTAATTAGTTAATTATTTTGTTTTGGGGGATTGATACGATTAGCACAACAGATATATTTTAAGTTTCTGTTTACTGTGATAATAGCTCGTAGTACGGTTGCAGATTTTCGATACACACTCGTACCCATTTATGCACATAAGCGCAGTTAATATTGTTCTTTACCATATTGGACTGCAATGGTCCTACAGAAACTGCAAAACAGCTACATGTTAGGATACAAACTGATTTATCTGTGAAAGGTAACAACTTTCCTGCAGGCATTAGACGTTGCCATGGATATTCTTCCTTGATAATCTCCAACACAAATTAGGAGTTGTCACAATTTATAAAAAAAAAAAAAAAAAAATCTAATGACAGTCTTTACATATCCTCCTAGAAAAAAATTGTGAAACTGCTATCCCTAATTAGACTGTGATATGACACTGCAATACTCTCAGAGACATTATCTGACCCCTAGCCTACAGAGACATACAGAGGAATAGAGCAGTTGAGAATTGTCATTCGAAGCTTCACATCAATTATCCAGTCATGTGAAAGGCAACATTTTTTTATGTATTTAAAGTGGTTGTAAACCCTTATCTATACCCGCTAGTGACAAGCCTCAGGTTACACACAAAAAAATAAAAAAACACACAACACATTCTCCTTCACAAGTTGTACCTGTATCTTCAGCCCTCTCTTCTACACAGGCTTCCAAAACCTACAGATCATGGCGGATATGACATCATACACTGTACAGCATATAACAGGGAACAGTGTAATCTGAGTCCTGGGTGGAGAGAAAGGACCCCCCACACAAACATTCTCATAAGGAAGCATGCACAGCAAATTTCTATGTGCTGGGTCCATCTCCCTAGTGTGTCGTATTCTGACAGTGGTCTCCCCCGCCATCAGAA
Source organism: Rana kukunoris (assembly GCA_029574335.1). Lineage (NCBI taxonomy): Eukaryota > Metazoa > Chordata > Amphibia > Anura > Ranidae > Rana > Rana kukunoris. The sequence continues at coordinate 137,490,234 of CM056055.1, forward strand.
TACACTGATCAGACAAATGACCGATCAAAGGAAAAGTTTCCAGCAAAACCATTTATGAGAAGTAATTTGAGGGATTGACTTCTCATGGAAACGACTAGCCATAGATGGATCAAAATTTGGCCAAATTTTGATCCATGTATGGCCAGCTTTAGTTAGTTCAGCTGTTGATTGTTCTAGTAAATGTAAAATGTCATCACCTGTAAAAAAAATGTCATAGGTTATTTTGTACAACATATATCTATTTTTCTTCCTCCGTTTTCATCCACATAACAAACTGTTAATCTGAAACTTTTTCAATCATTTTACTGTAGTGTAGACATTTAGAAAAAAAAAAAGTGAGAAAGCTTTCTCTGCATGTTCTAGAAATCCCAGCGAAATTGTATTTAGCACTTGTCAAATCAGTCACAAAGCTTTTCTTTTTTTCGCCTCAACATTCTTTACATTTTTTTTCTCATTTATTGATGTTACCTTGTATAGACATTCAGCTTTCAAACAGCATTAACAAACATCTCAAGGCCATGTCAAAGGCTAAACTTCAAGGTGACTTCAGATAAAACCAACAAAGAATGATTCTGTTGAGTGTGGAAGCGAACATACAGCCAAAAGCAGCTTAAATACACAGCAGAAAATATGCATGTTCTGCAGAATGAGGTGAACAGGCATAGCAAAAGATGCAATTTCACATTTCCTACCAAATGACAAACTGATAAATCTGTGAAAAGTAAAATTTCCTGCACGTGTTAGACGTTGCCTTGGACATTTTTCCTGGATAAATTGTAGGTTGTCACTATTCATAATGTCCTTTGCAGTTGAATTTCTCCCAGTGCTTTTATCTCACTAATTTATAAAAATTTACAGTGCCAATTTATTTTTTGTAGCATTACAGAAAATATACAACGGTACGCTGTTCCCTATAGGACAATAACATCTAATATACATGTTCTAAACCTCAGTTTAAAGAACCCCTCCCCCTAGTCCTCTTCTTTAAAAAATTCCTAGCATACTAAATTGTTCTCACTCATTTCAATTTAGTCAGCCACATGAAATTGCCAGTCTTTTCCTCCTCTTCTGTCCTTGGGGGTCCATGGTCCTAAATAATGCCAAGAACAACACTTTCGTAAAAAGCACTGTTCTCTCAACCATTTATTTGTGAGCCCAGGATAGCTTAATAATGCACCCCTAGAGGGTGTGTGCATGATGCTCTGAGCGCAGAGGTAGTGGGTTCAAATGATACCCTGTGTCATTTAACTTCCAGAATGGAGCACAACGAGGAGAGGAGTGTCCCCAATTCTTTAAATCAGAATACTTTGGGCAAATACAATTTAAAGGGGTTGTAAAGGATTTTTTTCCCTAAATAACTTCCTTTACCTTAGTGCAGTCCTCCTTCACTTACCTCATCCTTAAATTTTGCTTTTAAATGTCCTTATTTCTTCTGAGAAATGCTCACTTCCTGTTCTTCTGTCTGTAACTCACCACCGTAATGCGAGGCTTTCTTCCTGGTGTGGAGAATGCGAGCAGGCAAGTCAGGACACTCTACTTTGCAGATAGAGAAAGGAGCTGTGTGTTAGTGGGCGCCTGACACTCCTGTTTGCCCCCTCCCTCCTCAAGAGGCTTTCTCCACACCAGGAAGAAAGCCTTGCATTACGGTGGTGAGTCACAGACAGAAGAACAGGAAGTGAGCATTTCTCAGAATAAATAAAGACATTTAAAAGCAAAATTGAAGGATGAGGTAAGTGAAGGAGGACTGCACTAAGGTAAAGGAAGCGGTTTAAAGGAAAAAATGTTTTCCTTTACAACCCCTTTAAAGATATAAAAAGGTAAATCAATATGAATGAAGCCACAACATTTAAGGAATTGTAAGTTGCAATATACAGGGATACCCAACTTTTAAAGTACACAATAGGACCAAAGCATGCATGCAAAACGAAAATGTACTTAAAGTGAAGCAATACCTTTTTTCACTTCTGGGGGTTTGGTGCTGCAGAGGGGGGTGTCAGGGGCTGTAGAAGGGGGGGGGGGTGTCAGGGAGTGAAGTTTTTTAGTACTGTACAGTTCAACACGGGAGAATGGCACAGATGCTAGGCTGTAACAGCTGACCAGACCAGTGGAAATAAAAAAGTTCTCAGGCAGGGGTAGTAACACCCCTCAGCTTCAATCATCCCGGCCGATGACTATTATGTAGAGTCTTTCTGTGCACATAAATTCCATGGCAGCTACGGTGACAGCTGTAGATAGTGTTATCTTGGCATATATCTGACTCCCAGAGCATGTTTCCAAGTAGCAGGCAATCTGAACTATTTGTGCACGTATTACTTTAATACACTTGTGGGTACGTACGTACTCGCGAGTGTGCTTAAAGCGGGGTATGCTTATATTACTTTTTGGGGGTTTAATATTGCTTTAATAGGATCATATACAATTACATTTACAAAACTACCACCTCATATATGCATATAAATAAGAATATATGTCACCAGCACACCATAAATCCATACCATGGGTATGGCAAATGCATACTTAAACTGGTCCAGCAGGACCAATGTAATAATCTAAAAACATTGCCATACCTGGGACTTTAAAACAGCTGACAATTTCTTATACAGTGGAACCTTGGATTCCGAGCATAATCTGCTCCAGGAGAATGTTTGTAATCCAAAGCACTCGCATATCAAAGCGAGTTTCCCCATAGAATTCAATTGAAACAAAAATAATTTGTTCCACATTGACTTCTATGGCATGCAATACTGCATGTGGCCAGAGGTGGGGGGCACCAGAGAGCCTCGGAAATACTTGGGGACAGCTCGGCTGAACTCTGAAACCCTTGGAATAGCTTGGGAATGGTGTATTTCCGAATGGTTCCAATCGGCTCCAGCGCCCACATACCTCTGGCCAAATGCAGTACTGTCCACCGCTATGGCTTGAATCCTGCTCGTTTTGCGAGACAGCACTCACAAACCGAGTCAGTATTTAAAAAAAAAAAAATGCTCGTATTGCGGAACGCTCGCTAACCGTGTTACATGCAATCTGAGGTGTCACTGCAATACTTGGGAACGCTGTTAGTGTGATAGCTACACTTTAGCTTCTGTAACTGCATATCTATTATGTCCATTTTGAAGATGCACCTGGTTTGCCTGTGGGATTTTTCTTTTTAATAATTGCATATTATGGAGACTGCAACACAAGGTATTGGAACAAAAGGTGGGCAAAAGTAGGCAGAACAGATTTTAGAAATACAATAGTGAAATCTCTATGTTGTGATTTTTATTTTTTGCGCTATAAACAAAAGCGACAATTTAAATAAATAAATACATTTATTATATATATATATATATATATATATACACACACATACATACACACACACACACACACACACACACACACACAGTATATATATATATACACACACACACATTATATATACAGTATATATATATACACACACACACACACAGTATATATATATATATATATATATATATATATATATATACGCACACAATATATATATACACACACACACACACACACAGTATATATATATATATATATATATATATATATATATACACATATATTTACACACACACACACACAAATACACATATATATTTAATTGTTGCTAGAATAAAATATCCCAATTTATTTATTTTTATATATTTTTTTCTCAGTTAAGGCGGATACATATTCTTCTACGTATTTTTGTTAAAAAAAAAATCGCAATAAGCGACTGCTTTGCGCAAAAGTTATAGCGCCTACAAAATAGGGGACAGAATTATGTTGTTTTTTTACTAGTAATGGCGGCGATCTGCGATTTTTATTGGAACTGCGACATTACGGCGGACACATCGGACACTTTTGACACATTTTTGGGACCATTCACATTTATACAGCGACCAGTGCTATAAATATGCACTAATTACTGGATAAAAGTGACTGGCATTGAAGGAGTTAACACTAGGTGGTGAGGAAGGGGTTAAATGTATTCCCTGGGTGTGTTCTAACTGTGTGGGGGGAGGGGACTGACTGGGGGAGGTGACCGATGCTGTGTCCCTATGTACAAGGGACACAGATCGGTCTCCTCTCTCCCTGACAGGACGTGGAGCTCTGTGTTTACACACAGAGCTCCACGTCCCTGCTCTGTCACCGCCGATCGCATGTACCTGGCGGACACACGCATCGAATCCTCAGCGATGCGACAGCACTGTTTTTCCCCGCTGCGCACCACCCAGTGGCGCACGGGGAATTACAATAATATGACGTCCAAAGACGTGACCCCGGCACTTCAGGTCTACGCTGTGGATGTTTTTTGTGCGGATCTGTAGTGGTTAAGTTGCCTCCAGGACAGTACAAGGCAACTTCAAGTCTCCTCCAGGACAGGAGGCTTTCCAATGGCCAATCAAACAAACAATCAGCTGTGGGAGGGGTTTGCCTAAGAAATGTATGTTATCTTCCTGTATTGTTGCTTCAGTTAAGACAGTGATCAGACTTGTGAGACGACTTCCATTGAAATCAATGGGTACAAGTTGCCTACAAGTTGCCTAGAAGTCGGATCGAAGTAGTACAGGAACCTTTTCTGAAGTCGAAGCGACTTCAGTAGTGTGTATTAAGACGGCTCCATTCACTTCCATTGATTTTCTCAACCACACGACTTGGGACGACTTGGGGCAACTTCAAGTTGGATGCCAGGTCGCACCAGTGTGAACCGGCTCTAAGAGATGCCATACTGGTATTGCAGAAGCACATGTATGTAAACAGAAAGTAGCTGCATAAAAACTGGTATTTAATAATAATAAAACATTTTTTTAACAACATTTGTAAAAAATTGTGCTTTACCAAAAATCAAATGTCATTCAGTGAGGATTAAAATCTGCTTTAATATGCTAAAATATATTTATTGGTTAGTTTACTGCTATGAAATGAAAACCACTCAGCGGCTATAGATATTAAAAAACATCAAAACAAATGGATATTTCTTTTAGTAGAAAAACACTTTTATAATTGATCAGTATGGATTAACAGGAAACAACAAACTCAGCAATAACCTTAGAGTAATGCAGTAGCCATGTATAATCATATAAAATGTTATAATTCATTTGTACTTCTGGGAGCCATAACATTCTGATAGATAATGATGAACTCCTGGTCAAATAGAGGTCAGGAGCTACCATCTTAGTAAGCCATAAATGTGTAACTAGCCAATTTTACATTGTTAACTAATCAGAACTACATTAACCGTTTGTTCCAAGAAATCACCAATAGTAATGAGCAATTCAATTTAAAAACCAGATGACTTTGGTTTTTTATTCTCCTGCAAACATGCAGAAATATTCGTCCAATGAGCAGAGAATGATACAATTATACATGATTAAGTAAACCCTGGAATGCTTTTCTCCATACTTTAGAAATGGTCAAAAAATTTAATTTTACAGATTTAGTTGCCACTAATCTTTGTGAGAAAATCATATTTTAGACAATGTAAGAGTATAAGGTGTACTTCAGATCAAAATGTGAAAATATTTATATTACAACAGATTAAATCGGTAACAAAAAAGCTACTCCCAGTAGGAACACATCTAAAAAGGAATGCAGGCCCATCAGATTTCCTCATTAGTGCTGTGCAGGTGCACACCTGATAGATAATTATGAAACCGCTCCCATGGGACCCACTCATCACAGAGGAATATACAGGGGTTTCTTCATAATTACAAAAAGGTAGGAATCCGCAACAAAGGTCTTCATAATTAGGAATGAGCCAAACATCCCCCAGTTCGGTTTGCAGCAGAACATGCGAACAGGCGAAAAATTTGTTCAAGCGCGGTTAAAGGCTATGGGACACGAACGTGAAAAATCAAAAGTGATAATTTTAAAAAGTTAATATGCAAGTTGTTGTCATAAAAAGTGTTTGGGGACCTGGGTCCTTCCCCAGGGGACATGCATCAATGCAAAAAAAGTTTTTTTCAGGAGCAGTGATTTTAATAATGCTTAAAGTGAAATAAACATGAAATATTCCTTTAAATTTCGTACCTGGAGAGTGTCTATAGCATGCCTTTAAAGTGGCGCATTTTCCCTGTGTTTAGAACAGTCCCTGACAAAATGAAATTTCTAAAGGAAAAAAAAAAGAAATTTAAAAACTACTTGCGGCTAGAATGAATTGTTGGGTCCTGGCAATACAAATAAAAGTAATTAAAAAACATGGCAACCCCAAACCAAAAAAATAAAAAAATTGCGTGGGGGGGGGATTCTTCCCGAATTCCATACCAGGCCCTTCAGATCTGGCATAGATATTAAGGGGAACCCTGCACCAATTTTTTTTAACCACTTCCCTACCACCCATAGTCACATGACATCCACAGATGGGATCTCCCATCCTGGGTGGAGGTCATATGATGTCCAGGGCTTCCCGGCTGTCTAGGGGGCGCATACAGGACCCGTTGCATATGCGCGGCGGCCGCAATCATGGCAGGACTGTGGCTCTGTGTGTGTGCCCTCAACATGGGGATTGCCTGGTGGTTGTGGGGATCTGCAGGCGGGGGGCTTATCAGAATCTGGAAAGGGGACCCCCAGATCCCGGCTCCCCTATGTTAATTGGTAAGGGGTCCCCTTTGTTAAAGGGGGCTTCCAGATTCTGATAAGCCCCCTGCCCGAAGACCCCCACAACCACCGGGCAAGGGTTGTGGGGATGAGGCCCTTGTCCCCATCAACATGGGGACATCCTCCTTATGTTGAGGACATGTGGCCTGGTACGGTTCAGGAGGGGGGCCGCTCTCTCGTCCCCCCTCTTTTCCTGCGGCCTGCCAGGTTGCATGTTCAGATAAGGGTCTGGTATGGATTTTTGGGGGGAACCCCACAACATTTTAATTTTGGCGCAGGGTTCCCCATAAAATACATACCAGACCTGAAGGAGTGGCACCTGGTAAGGTCTTCTGCTGCTGAAACCCATCTGTCTCAAGGTTCAATGTATTATGGGTTATTCTGCATACCTTGGTTCTAACGAATGGTTATTTAAGTTACTTTTGCTTTTCTATCAGTCTGCATATTCTCCTCTGACTCGAGGGAGAAAAAGCAGGTGATCCCTGGTGCCGCACATCCGTGTGGTCCAGTGTTCAGGGTGGCAACCTCTGCCTGTACCAGGCCTAGTCCAGGCAACGGTTGCCACTCTGAACACAATCAGTAGATCTGCCTCAAGTGCTATGGATATGCTAAAAATGGCCAAAGGAAGATGGTGAAATGCTTATTTTAATGCGCAAACACATGCTCCACATGCTCTATATCTCATATATATCCTATATACTCTATATGTTATTGATTGCTATCATACATAGTCATAATTTGTAATGATCTTATACAACCCTTGCAATCCTTGCTCACATGATGCTGCTATCAGATATGTGTCACAAGATCTGACGAAAAAGGGGAACTCTGTCTGCAAAACAAGTCGAAAATAGATCGGCGAAAGAAAGCCCCGGATATCGAACCACAGAAAACCAGACATCAGACATCAGACAAACCAAATATATATATATAGCATTGTTGCTTCATGCTTCGCACCATCCTAACACAAAATAGTTAATAGCTCACAAAATCAGAAAGTCACAAGACTAATATTACGTATTAATGAGCAGGTTGGATATTCAAGAATATGCGCGTCATTAACCATATATTAATCCGAGACCAAAATAAAAAGGAGGAAGTATTTCAAACTGCAGCTTTGTCAGTGTGAAATTATTCTATGCATGCATGCAATTATTCACTTCTTATCAGATTTGGCCAGGAAGCAGATACCAAAGAAACTGACAGTTTTGTCTGTCCAAATCAATTTAGCGCCTAACGTAGGGCCATCGGGCTTCCTGATTCGAAGGGCCAAGCCGATCGAGAGGGAACTGGGACGAACCAACGCGGACGACAGGGCACGGAGAATTGATCACTCTCTGATGACTGAACGGTAAGACTTTTAATATTGTCTACTGTTTATATCCTGTCCCGCGGTTTTGGTTGGTTCTTGTTCCCGTGTCGGCTTACCTCGATCAGAAAAGGCAGGTGATATATAGCTTATAGCTTGCCCGAAGGTCATTTATAAGAACCTGCATAACTGGTATCTGCTGCCTGTATATTTGTTTCCTGTTTCCTGTTCTGTTCTGTCAAGCTTGTGACGGCTGTTGGGAATAAGGGGATTAATTATGTAGTCACGGATGAAAATTGACGTGGTCAAACTCCTCCTGGGGGATAAATAATTGTGCTGTGAAGCACGGATGACCAGGAGGGGGCGTCAGGAGAACGCATAGTAGTTGCGTGGGGATCCCGTGAGGACCCGATAATCCTGTACTTCACTGCGGTTGTCACATATCCTGTTGGTTTATTGTTACATGTGCTGGCTTATGGTGGGTTGATGAGACAGGCAGAACGGAATAGGGTCACAGATGCGATAACTGGCTGTGAAACGTGGTCAAACTTCTCTCAGGGTTGATGCAAAGTGTGCCGGAGAGAGGGCGCATAGCCAGGGTATCAGGTATTAAATAAGAGGTACATGTAGGAAGATGTACATGATAATCCTGTGACAGTTGTTCTGGGGTCTCATCTTTCCATCGCATGAGCCAGGAATGTCATGTCCTGAATGTGTCTGTGGACTACTGTTGGGAATTCATTCAGAAGGCTGGGGGCTGGTGAAAGTGATAACCCCAGGGTACAGGGAGGAAATTCTTGGCCTGAAACCTTTGTTGGTGGATGTTCCAGACCTGTTAGTGTTCAGATTAAATGTGCATTACCCTGTTAGAATTGTAGTCGGTGCATCATTGCCAGCGATAGAAGGTGAAGCTAGAGAAAGGGGATACTTACCTATAAGGTGTCCACTCCAGCCAGAACAGCCAGAGAAGTGTGAGAACACGTAGATGATATTTGAAGGAACGCACTGAATTTAATTGTTGCTTGGTTAAACAAGCTTTGTTTGTCTGCAGCAGCCTAAAGACACTTTCGTTTTCAACAAAAAAAAAAAGAGAGAAAGTGTACTTTTAAAAAGAGGAAGTGGCAGCGCTGCTGGTCTGAGGGAAAGATTTCAAGATTACACGCAGCCAAAACTCAAGTGTTTTTGTCCTTATATAGTGGGATAAAAAAAAATGGGACAGAAATTACAGAAGCCGGTGGAAGGGAGTTTAGCGTGCAGCTTGGTTGCAGAGAGGGAAGGAAGAGGAGCAGTTAAGAAGGTGAACGAGCTTGCAAGAATATGTGACATCAACATGCATATGGGTGGAAGATTACAAGCAGAGGAATGGCGGATATTGTTAAAACGAAAAAAGGGTTTGTTGTCTGATCATGGCTTATTGGCTACAGCTGAAGCCTGGTACAGAGTATCGAAAGCCATTCAGGGGGAGGGGTTTGTAGAGCGAGAGACAAATCAACATGGATATATTGTATATGTGTATCATAAACCAGAAAGTACATTGGCCGAAAGGCCACCACCCTATAATGGAGTCCGAACACAAGACAGGAAACCCTGCCCCTCAGAAACCACCCCCTCGCTTGACCCTCCCATCAGGCTCCGCCCCAATGTACCACCTCCCTTACCACCCACGGCACCTCCCCGGGATGGTGGCCATCTTGCTACACCCAACAGTGGTGTCACACCCTCTCAGCACACAGGAAGACTCCCTATGACTACTTCCTGTGACGGCCATATTGGTACACCCATCCCTATATGCCCAGTGTTAGACCAGACCGGAGCATATTACAGGGAAGATGCTAACCACGTTAACCCATTAATGATGTTAGAAGATGATGAGGACGGGGCAGAGGCAAGCAGTGGCAGTCACTGCCACTCACCTGAGCTCCAAGAAGTAGTAGTGACCAAGGGGGGCATCAATCCAACTGCAACCACCCCTAGTTCAGCCAGTCATGGGAGCCATGGCCCAACTCAGATTATAGTGTCCGGAGGCCTGTCGAATGTGGACACCAGGGCAACTACACTTCCCTACCAGGGCCATGAACCAGTACACTCCCCCTACCAGCCACCTCAAAGGGTGCTGCAGGAAATCTCTATGGAATCTGACCGAGTGACATCCTCACATCCCCATCCCACATCCACAGCAGCACGGCCTACATCCGCAGGCCCTTTGGGAGCAGTGCAAAAAGCCAGAGTGGGTGCTAGGTACTCACTCCCACTGTATTCCCCTCCTCTTTCACAACCCTTCTCCGAGGACATGGCAAATGTCTCAGGAAGACCCACAGGTGATTCGCATGACACCATACAGTATGGTCCCCCCCCACCGAATAGGGGACTACCTCTTCAACTACCACAACAGGGGAATGACTGGAGACCTCCACCCCATGGGTTGCAGCCTCACATACCTCACATACCAAGGGGGGAAATGCCGCCTGCACCATTAGGCGCACCCATGATGTATGTGACCTTTAACCCTCAACAAGCATCATCCCTTGTAACCAGTCTACCAGACCCTGAGAAACAGCCCATGCCATTTTACAGAAGGATTGCCCAGATCCAGAAGGCATACTCCTGTGCCTGGCGGGACCTGGTAAGCCTGTGTGAAATCAAAGCAGGGGATGCTTACTGGCCAGTAATGGAAAGGTGTTTTAGGGTGGACAGTGGCGTCCCTGACAATACATATGGTTCGGGATGTGAGTTTGTAACACAGTTACAACGATGGGCACGTGACCGCCTGGCAGACCAAGCAACAAGCATACAAGACATTACACAAGACAAGGCTGAATCAGTTGAGAAATTCCATACTAGGATGTTACAGGTGTTCACTGATTTGGGGTTCAGCACACAGAACAAGGCACATACACAGATGCTATCCTCTGCATTTGTAGCAGGCCTCAGGGAAGCAATCCGGAAAGGCCTGCTACTATCTCGACCAGAATACAGAGTGTTACCTCTTGACACTCTACTACTGGTAGCAAAGGGCATAGAATCCTCACAGGGTAATAGGAAGGCAGTCCCTCTCATGTTGGCTTCTGACACACCATATCCGCCACCACAAGCACGAAACTCGCGAGCCTGCTGTTACAACTGTGGGAGGCCCGGACACTTTCGGAGACAATGCCGAAGCCCGTGGAGACCCGATCGAAGACAGCCCGATCATAGAGACAACCCAAGAAGGGGAGATGCTCAACACCAAGAACAAAATGTCCAGGGGAATTCCAGCTCAGCACCTAATGATTGGCCTCCTCCTCCTCCTCTTTTTGGCCATATGGACCCATAGGAATTCGGCAAGCCTGTGTCATACACTCCAACCATGATCGCAGCACACAAAGATTCAGGAGGACCGCTAGCCAAGATAACTCTCAGTATCGAGGGCCGGCCCACCACATTTCTCTGTGACACAGGTGCTGCCAGGAGCGTAATTAGAACAAAGGAACTACCCGATACCTCCTTCCTGTCGGACAACAACATTACATGCGTTGGAGTGGATGGAACACCCCGAAAAAGTCCTCTGACCCGCCCTCTACAAGTTGGCAACATCCCTGACCTATTAACAAGATTTGTGGTCTCCGACACCTGTCCCTTGAACTTACTAGGGGCTGACGTCTTATCCAGACTCCAGGCCTCAATCTCCTTCCAACCTGATGGTGGTATCCGAGTGACCTCACCACTGACTGATGAAGACACCTCAGCATTATGCTCCATCCCACTTTTGCTGTCCCTGAACGTAGAAGACAAGACTGGAATTCCGGAAGAGGTTTTAACTCGAATACCTTCCTGCCTGTGGTCTACAGGCCCAGAAGACATTGGTCATCTGAAAGTCCCGCCAGTCATGGTCAGAATGAAGCCTGGAGCCCCTTTCCCCAGAAAACCCCAATACCCCCTCAAGCCCTCAGTGTCAGCAGCGATCACTCTCCAGATAGAGGCCCTCCTACGGAATGGGGCTCTCATACACTGCACAAGCCCCTGCAACACCCCGCTCTTCCCAGTCAAGAAGAAAACCCCAAAAGGAGAACCTGTGAAATATCGCATGGTACAGGACCTCCGAGCAGTGAATGAGGCCACCATATTGGAAACACCCATCGTACCCAACCCACACACCTTGCTGGCACGAATACCACCCACGGCCAAATACTTCACTGTGGTGGACCTAGCGAATGCCTATTTCAGTGTCCCCTTAGACCCGCGGTGTCAATTCTTATTCAGTTTCGTTCATGAAAGGAAAAGTTACACCTGGACTGTAATGCCGCAGGGCGCCCAAAACTCTCCATCTCAATTCGCCAAGGCAATGAAATTCATTCTGGACACATGGATCAAACTCCACCCAGACGTTGTACTTCTCGAGTATGTGGATGATCTCTTGCTCTGTGCAGATACCCAAGATGATGCTGCAGCCCATTCTGAAGACCTTCTCTGTTACCTGGCTGAACAAGGTTGTAAAGCGTCAAAGCCGAAGATTCAGTGGTGCAAGCAAACAGTGGTCTTTCTTGGACACTGTATCTCACAAGGTGTAAGACATCTTACTCAAGAGCGAATAGCTGTGATCAAGGCAATTCCGGTGCCAGTTGGCCACAAATCTCTCCATGCATTTTTGGGCCTAGTATCTTATTGTCGTTCTTGGATTCCAGAAGCATCTCTGCTAATGCAACCACTCTATGATGCTCTGAAGACTGATCCTTTCACACTGCCACCAAAGGCCCTTACGAACTTTGAAATTCTGAAACAGATCCTGTCTGTGGCCCCTGCGCTTGGCCTTCCAGACTATGAGAAAAGCTTCAAGCTATTCGTCTCAGAGAGAGAAGGACACGCCACCGGAGTACTGGCCCAATCTTATGATAACAGACTCAGACCTATCGGATACTATTCCTGTCGATTGGATCCAGTAGCTAGGGGGGCACCCTCCTGCCTCAGAGCCGTTTTTGCAGCCCAGGCCCTTCTAGACAAAACTGCAGATCTCGTGCTGGGCCACCTTCTCATCCTACTAGCCCCTCATGACATATCAGCTGTGCTGAACCAAGTACAACCAAAACATATGTCAGCAGCAAGACATCTCAGACTACAATGTACTTTGCTCCTCCCTGATAACATCTCCCTCCTCAGGTGTAACACCCTCAACCCGTCCACTTTGCTCCCACTTCTCGAGGGGGGAAACGACCCATACGATACCCCTCACGACTGTCTCGAAATGATGAAGATGGAAACTACACACCTGCCAACAGTTAGCAGAGTGCCGCTGGATGACCCTGACCTGACTATCTATGTTGATGGATCAAGATATGCAGATCATGAAGGGAGGTATCATACCGGATATGCTGTCACTACCAAAGACACAATCCTCCATGCCTCTGCATTGCCCCCCTCTAGGTCCGCACAAGAAGCAGAACTTCAGGCCCTAATCATGGCATGCAAGCTGGCGGAGGGGAAAAAGGCTAACATTTATACAGACTCGAGATATGCTCTGGGAGTGGCCTGTGATTATGGGGTCCTGTGGAAGAATAGGGGATTTCTGACAGCAGTGGGAACACCCATAAAACATAGCGCAGCAGTCAGGGACCTGATTGATGCTCTGCTTCTTCCTACCCAAGTGGCGGTTCTCAAGGTAAAGGCACATGGCAGACTGAATACTCAAGAAGCACGAGGTAATCACTTGGCAGACACTGCAGCAAAACATGCCGCGAAAGGTGTGCGAGAAGTCGTACGCAGAGTGAACGTCCAAGGCACTCCGATACAAAACATTTTGACACAAGAAACTTGGCCACAAGACGCGGTACAGGCCACCATGATCTTGCAGAACCCTCCTGTGGATTGGGCACGCTTGAAGGAAATGCAAGAGGCAGCAAGTGAGGAGGAAAAAGGAACATGGACAAAGAAGGGAGCCATATTGAAGGATGGACTCATGGAAGTGAATAAGAGACCATGTTTACCACGGTCCATGTTCCCAGCTGTGGTGCAGTGGGCTCATGGTGCTTCTCACCTGTCGAAGACCTTGATGAATTCTTTGATCAATAAATACTACCTGGCCCCGGGAATTACCCCGCTTACCAACAACTTCTGCAAGTCATGCGTCATTTGTGCTACGTGCAACCCAGGAAGAACGGAAAAGACACCCGTGAAACATCTAGCTAAATATCCCTTTCAACGAATACAGATCGATCACATTCAGATGCCAAAGAGTGGCCGGTATGAATACGCTCTAGTAATCGTCGATATGTTCAGTTCCTGGCCTGAAGCATTCCCTGTGACCAACATGACAGCAAAGACCACAGCCAAGAAGCTTCTGACGGAAATAGTGTGCAGATATGGTGTCCCAGAGGTCATAGAGAGTGATCAGGGGCCGGCTTTCACGGCCTCATTAACCAAAGAAATATGGACAGCCCTAGGGGTCACACTGGCTTTCCACACCCCATATCACCCTCAGAGCAGTGGGAAGGTAGAGAGATTGAATGGCACAATAAAATCCCGAATGTTGAAAATGTCTCAGGAGACTGGGATGAGCTGGCCAGACAGTCTACCCATTGCCCTGTTCAGTATAAGATACACTCCTAAAGAGAGCCATGGTTTATCTCCTTATGAAATACTGTTTGGTTCAGCACCGAGATTAGGGTGTTATTATCCACAGCAATTACAGTTACAATCCGATGTATTAACTGATTATGTGACTGCTTTGTCTCGCGAATTAACCCGTATCCATGCAAAAGTTTTCTCTTCCATTCCAGATCCTGAGTTAGATACAGGAACACACAAGCTGGTCCCCGGTGATTGGGTTATGATAAAGAAATTTGTGAGAAAACACCCTCTTGAACCAAGATATGATGGTCCCTTCCAGGTCCTCCTAATAACAGCTACATCGGTGAAAGTTGCAGGGAAGAACACCTGGATACACGCCTCCCATTGTAAGAAGGCTTCCATACCCGAGGAAGCAGGAAAAGATAAATCATGATCCTATATATCCTTTGTCTGTGTGGTTTGACTAGGGCACAACATGCAGCCATCACTAAGAAAGATGGGAAGGTTATTCTTTGGTATAATTCATCTGATACCCATGTAGTCACATTTGATTTCCACCCGTGTAAGATACTCCCATGTCCAGAGCATAACAGCAGGTCAGAACGGTATGAAAAAGGTGACGGAGAGGGATATATATGTGTCACTAAAGGGTCGTGGGGAAAGAATTGTGACAGTTGGGGAGCAGCAGCTTGGAACACAGGGACACCCTGGGGATATAAACCTCAACCAGCCTATGACAGTAAAGACAGCCAGGGAGAGCCCTTGCTAACCCGTCTCACCCTCACCAAGCCAGGGCCCAGTATGACACTGGTTCTAAACATACGAAATCCGAGCCCATCCGATAAGGGAGAGTATGTGTTGGGGTGGTGGTTCGGAGGGGGTCACTGGGGTCATAGAGGATCTTTCCGTTTAGAAGATATGTACAACAACAATGAATGGCAGCCAGTCAAGAATGTGCCCCCACCAAACCCCTTAAAGCCCCATGTACAGACCCTGGGGGACATGGTTGCAATAGCGGATCCTACCTTTAAAGATACAATGGAGGTTGAAACCGGCCTTTCGGAAGTCAATCTCTGGCTAGAATGGATGAGATATAGCGCCAGTAAACATAATAAAACCAACTGCTATGTCTGTGGTAGTGCTAGGCCACATTTAGGTACAGTCCCGTTAGTTATACCTAAAAAGGAGGAAGAGTGCTTCCTAAGCCTCTACACAAACATTTCCACTAACCAGTTACCATGTGAGAAATGGAAAAAGGAATATCCCATAGACACTAGGGACACAATACCCAAGATAGCTATCACCATATACCCTGGAAACTACACTTGTTATGCTCACCATGAAGGGAGGGGTAAAAACCTAGGCAACTTTTCCAAAGGTTACTGTACATCTTACAGTCATGTCCCGGCCAACTTAGTAGAAAATCAAAGTCAATCCTTGGGGGATGTGTATTGGATATGTGGAGACATGCAGGTACCTATATCCCAGACAACACCGGCCCGAATGGCCAAGTCACTGTAGCTCTTAAAAAGTTGAGGAATCTGTCAGTTGAATTAAAGAAAAATTCAGGCATCACAGACCCATGGGACCAATACTTCAGTTGGATGAACGGGTGGCAGAGAATTTTAATCCAAATAGGAGTAACTATATTAATCGTCCTATTCCTCCTCGCTCTGGTAATTTGTTGCATACTCCCTTGTCTGAAGAAATGTATAGAAAAAGCGGTGGAACAAGGAATCCCCACATTCGTGAACCAAGATGTAGGACACAAGGAAGATGAGTACGACGAACCACACATTCCACTACAGACATTCCCAGTCTCACATCATGAGTAGGCAGGACAACAGGGACAGACAGGGTAGGGAACCCAAGGGCCGCGACCTGGGTTCAGCTGCAGCGAAATCCATCCTCACCACTAGAGGCTCTGGGGAACACCTGCTGGACCTTAGACTCCGCGCGCCCTGGGGTGGGGAATCTCGGATTAAAGACAGGAACAGATTAAAATAGATTAAAATAGCATTTCAAGGGGGGAACTGCTATGGATATGCTAAAAATGGCCAAAGGAAGATGGTGAAATGCTTATTTTAATGCGCAAACACATGCTCCACATGCTCTATATCTCATATATATCCTATATACTCTATATGTTATTGATTGCTATCATACATAGTCATAATTTGTAATGATCTTATACAACCCTTGCAATCCTTGCTCACATGATGCTGCTATCAGATATGTGTCACAAGATCTGACGAAAAAGGGGAACTCTGTCTGCAAAACAAGTCGAAAATAGATCGGCGAAAGAAAGCCCCGGATATCGAACCACAGAAAACCAGACATCAGACATCAGACAAACCAAATATATATATATAGCATTGTTGCTTCATGCTTCGCACCATCCTAACACAAAATAGTTAATAGCTCACAAAATCAGAAAGTCACAAGACTAATATTACGTATTAATGAGCAGGTTGGATATTCAAGAATATGCGCGTCATTAACCATATATTAATCCGAGACCAAAATAAAAAGGAGGAAGTATTTCAAACTGCAGCTTTGTCAGTGTGAAATTATTCTATGCATGCATGCAATTATTCACTTCTTATCAGATTTGGCCAGGAAGCAGATACCAAAGAAACTGACAGTTTTGTCTGTCCAAATCACAAGGTTTAATGTGTTGTGTGTTAAAGAATTTCTCTTCATGCATTCGGGGGTTAACTGTAGATTGCCCAGAACTGGCCACACTGTTCTCTATTGGCAATAACAGGATGGACCCAGTATCTGCGCTTGTTTACTTCTTGCTTCAGCATCAATGGTGCAGCTACTGCACATGCGAGGAAACCATTTTTATCAGCCATCTTCCAAAAACTGAGACAAGGGGGACAAGGGCCTCATCCCCACAATGAACAATAAAACAGAAAAAAAATTATCCATACAACCCTTGCCCGGTGGTTGTGGGGGTATGCAGGGATGGGGACGTGTCGGAATCTGAAAGCCCACTTTAAAAAAGGGGACTCACAAATTCACTTAGGGCTAGGATCTGGAACGGATACAGTGTACCTCTACCATTTCACAAAAAATGTGATCTACATCCATTCTTGAACAGAGGATATGGAGAGAAAAAAAATGCAGACATGATCCGCCTCCATGGGTGGTTACCGTCGAATGCCACTACACCCGCCATGACAGCTCTTAAATAGCTGAGGGCGGGGCCACCCGTCACGTGCACATGTGACCCCCCCACCTCTGACCCCACATGGAAACGTAGCGGGGGTACTCAGTGATATGTACGGGTGACCCCCCCCCCTTGCGTTTTTTTTCTTAGTATCCTCTGCTCAAGAGGATACGGAATGGAATGTATTTTTTTTTATAATAAAGGACTTGTCCCAAGCGGTCTCCTGTGTTTTTTACCATTTTTGATATTTTTTTTGTGAAATGGTAGGGGTACAATGTACCCCATGACCAATTCATATAGGGGGGCCGGGATTCTGATAAGCCCCCCGCTCGCATACCCCCACAACCCCCGGGCAAGTGTTGTGGGGACAAGGCTCTTGTCCCCATCAACATGGACCCCAAAGCATCCTCCCCATGTTGAGGGCATGTGGCCTGGTATGGTTCATGAGGGGGTGGGCTCTCTCACCCCCCTCTTTTCCTGCAGCCTGCCAGGTTGCATGCTCAGATAAGGGTCAGATATGAAGTTTTGGGGGGACCCCAAAACCATTTAACCACTAGAAAGTAAAGAAAAAGAAAAAGTAAAAAAGAAACTACCAAAGTTCATAAGGAACCTCAAAACCCCCTGCTAGACCTATAGTCAACATCATTGTGCAGACTAGAGCCTACTTGAAACAATACAAAACATTTTTTTTAAACTTTGAAAATGAAATCTGCATTCCAGAACATACTGATGTATTTTTAGTAACGGCTGACGTTGCATCATTGTACACTGCAATATAACACAATGATGCCTTACTAGCTTTGAAATGGGCATCCGGTAAGGGGCCAAATGCTGTAGATATGTCATACAGTTATATATATGTTCCTATTGTAAATAATGTGATTAGAACTGTATACTGAACTAGTTATGTGTTCACTTGTAGTTCCACCTAATTTACAAACTAAATTAACCTCACCGAAACCCTGCAAACCTAACAAACCATGCAAACCATGCAAACTCACCTAACCGAACTAAACCAAACCAAGTTGCAAACCACAGAGTTATACCTTTCAGAGAAATTAGAGAATGCTTTAATAACTTACAGAGAAAGTATAAATACTGAAGAAATAAATATATCCACCATTTTGTTTTTGTACATGGACTGTCTGCTGCAAAGCAGCAGTGTTATATAGGAAGAAAAGTGAAGTTAATAAAGAAGTTATTTTAAGCATTTGGTGTGCTCTTTAACCACTTAACCCCCGGACCATATTACTGCCCAATGACCAGAGCACTTTTTGTGATTCGCCACTTCGTTGCTTTAACTGACAATTGCGCGGTCATGCGACGTGGCTCCCAAACAAAATTGGCGTACTTTTTTTCCCACAAATAGAGCTTTCTTTTGGTGGTATTTGATCATCTCTGCGGTTTTCATTTTTTGCGCTATAAACAAAAATAGAGCGACAATTTTGAAAAAAAATTCAATATTTTTTAAATTTTGCTATAATAAATATCCCCCAAAAAAAAATATATATATATATATAAAAAAACTTTTTTTTTCCTCAGTTTAGGCCGATACGTATTCTTCTACCTATTTTTTGTTAAAAAAAATAAATAAATTGCATTTAGCGTTTATTGATTAGTTTGCGCAAAAGTTATAGCGTTTACAGAAGTAGGGGGTAGTTTTATGGCATTTTTATTAATATTTTTTTTTACTAGTAATGGTGGCGGATCAGCGTTTTTTTTCTTCGGACACTTTTGACACATTTTTGGGACCATTGGCATTTTTATAGCGATCAGTGCTATAAAAATGCATTAGATTACTACAAAAATGCCATTGGCAGTGAAGGGGTTAACACTAGGGGGCGGCAAAGCGGTCAAGTGTGTTCCTGGGTGTGTTCTAACTGTATGGGGGGTTGCCTCACTAGGGGAAATCACTTATCTTCTGTTTATACATTGCATGAACAGAAGATCAGCGTTTCCCCGCTGACAGGACTGGGAGCTTTGTGTTTACACACGTAGCTCCCTTTCCTCGCTCTTGTAGTGCAAAGTGGATTTCCTTTAATAAATGACACCCAATGTTTTCAACAGTTAAAAAACTGTTTAAAAAAAAAAATAATTAGAGCCAAATATTTTCATGATGATGAAAGTTGCCTGCCACAGTTTGGTAGACCCATTGTGTTACAAGGCACAACAACCGATAGCAGTCAGAATAGATTCTAGAGCAATGCAAGTCAAAAGACAGATAGCCAGAATGGACAACAGAGAGCCAGAATGAACAACAGAGAGTAGCACATGGATGGCCAGGTCAGGGCTGAACAACAGGTTCAAGACAGGTAAATGGAGCAATGATGGAAACCGTAGAGAATAGCAGACTGAGAATCAGAATAAGCTCAAACAAGTTCAGTACAAACCCATTTCAAACTATACAGAGTAAAATTCTAAAGCATTAACAGTCATGCAGATAGACCTTTATGCAGGTCATGAGCAGGCAGACAACCCTATTAATCAGGCACACATGTCAAGCTGCTTCACCTACAGCCCACCATTGAGGTTAGGTATGCATATAAGAAACCCTAGTTTCCAAGTCAAGTAACGACCAGCATGAGATGAATGATCAAGGCTGATGTTCACACTGTCATTGTCAGATTCTCAGAATATGACACTGAATTCAATTGCAGAGATGCTGAATGGGTATTCAGTACTAATGTTCAGTTTTGTTAGCTGGACAATGGCGATTCTCAAACATGTGCTTAGCTTGCTTAATGACATATTTTCTCTAAGAACATTATAATTAAAGACTTCACTAGCTAAAAATAAAATCTCTCACTAGTCATATAAAAAGAGTAACTCCACATTTTATGGGGGGGAAAAAAAAGCATTCCCCTCTGGGTGATCTCTGTACATTACAGACATTTTAACAAACTTTGTTGCAGATTCCTACATTTTGTTATTTTGAAGGAATAGTTCTTGGCTTGTCTGTGTTCATGTGCGTGAATGTGAGTAGGCTGCACGTCCGTAACTGACGTTCATGGACAGACGCAACAATTATGGATTTTACAAACTTTTTGTAAATTTACTGAAAGTTGGCAACCCTGGTGCAGGCTTCTGGGAAAATCAGTGAGCCAGTCACACAAGAAGGAAATTACATTTCTGGAGGGCATTCTGTACATCATATGTGTACAGAAAGCCTCCAGGTAGCCATATTGCATTGAATTTTACAGAAAATTGCAGTGCTGCAGATTAAAAAGGAAAGGTAATTTTTAATAGCGTTATATTACAATATGACTTGTGTAGCAATTGTATACTGTATGCTATATTTTTTATTTGTGAATTTTTTTCCCACATGAAAAGGAAGTTACCCTTCAACTATCTATCTGCAAGTTTAAAACCGGTTTGTTCTATAAAAGACCAAGTGAGAAATATTGTAATGTAAATACTATAGGCTTGGCTCATGAATGCTCAATGTTGATCATACTAGATGTTTTCTAGGTTTTGCACCTCCCTTTCAAACATTTATCTGGCTATAGGGAAATCAAATCCTGGAAGGAGAAATCCATGGTGAGTACAAATATCTATTAAACATTAAAAAAAGTAAAATATTTAACCCCTTAAATGCCCAGGGAATCCTGAAAGCATTTTAAGGTAATGTATCTGGTCTCCCTTGAGCGTGGGCAAGTTACAACTGTAAATATGTAATGTGGAATATGACTCAATATCAAGACCTACTTACAGTACATGATTTCCCTAAAGCAAGATAAGTGCCAGCAGCAGAGTGCTAAATGAGCAAAACATCCACTATGACCAGGAAAAAATGCACACGCTGTATGTTTTATGCCTTTCAAAATCTCTCTCCATGAGCAAGTACATCATTTATATCTTAATGGGTCTCTAGACACATAAGAAATATTCCCTTATCTATTTTACTTCATACTACATCATTTCGATTCTACAACAGTACATTAAAATGTTGTAATGAGACATCCTAGCTAAAAGTGTAAATACCAGAAGCAAAAGTTTGAAATCTAACTTGGAGTCTAAAAATTTAAATAGAGTGTGTGGCATGCTAGAAGCATTGACTGGAATCAAATATTAAAAAAAAAAAAAAAGAAAAAAAAAATACGTCAAAGGCTAGACCTTCTGTACACATGTTTTACAGAAAAAACTTGATTGGTTTCCTAGTTCTAACATGCCTAAGAATATTGTGATAATGTGTAAACAACCTTCTATAATGCCCTGTACACACAATCAGAATTTGTGTAGTCCCATCTGAGTGTTTTCATTGGAAAAATAATGAATTCAATCGGAGTTTAGATATAGAACATGTTCTATTTTTTTTCGTCGAAATTCCGATGTGATTTGGCTGGGCAAAAGCCAGATCGTGTGTACGCGGCATTAGATAACTTAGAAAAAAATACATAACCTATAATTACATTGGTAAAACCCATAGGTACATGCCTACTGTGCCCAGTTGTAAATGCAACCTTCAGTAAAAATCACAAGTTCAATATGAAATGCTTAGGTGTAACTACGAAAGGTTAGTCCTTCAGTGCAAATACTGGACCACACACACACACCCAATGTACTGCCCAGCTGTAAACTTACAAATGAATACATAGAACAGATATGCTGCATCATGTAGTGCAGCATTGCATATAGTTGCATGGTCAGTACTGAGAGGCTTCTGAACAGATTCTTTTCATAATGTCACTTGACTTGGAATCCTTTGGAAAAGTGCCCCTCACAGCCAAGCAAAATAAGTTATTGTGGATTCAAACCAAACCACTGTAGACTAATCCAAGCCAACTGCTTCCATTCCCCTCCTTCCTGAAGCAAGGCCTGGTCACATCTGTGAGATATAACTGCTAAAACTGGCCAGACATTATACATTTTTCTTATTCAATTACCTTTAGATTTGCCTTTAAATATGTAGTGCAAGGGCCTGTCTGATTGCATACAAATTGAAAGTGTTTAGGTTTGACCTCAGGATTATATGCTTTTGGTAAATCTAAAAGAAAATTGTACAAGAAAAATGGTATCATGTATGGTCAGCCTATTTCCACAAGGTAGCCTCTTTATTTCTTTACCTATTGTGTACATATAGCATAGTATCCAGTTAATACTGAAATAACTGAAAAAATTAAAACGTGTTGGTGGGTAAGAGGTTTTATGGAAAAAAAAGGACTGGAAATCAGTTATTCAAAGCTGGGCCACTTTAACAGCGCCTATCAGTTTTGGTTGTACTGTTCTCATAATTTTCTTTTCATTTTATACAAAATTACTAATTCATGTGCTGGTCTCCTAAAACCTCTTTTTCCTAGGCAGGGGCCTATGTTACCTTTCCATACCACCAACCTAAAAAAAGAATTGGTGGTTGTCACTGGAACCTGGCTCTTTATCAGTGCATGACAAATTGCTTGACTCCACTGTGTGGCAACAGAAGAGTTTAATCTATTTATGCATATTGAAAAACACACATATATACTTAATCTATTACGTTAATAAGTCTAAAAAACAAGCAAAATGTTGAAATAACCCAATGGATCCAGTCAAGCACATTGATCCACATTTAAATTACCAAAATACAAATTGCTTCTTGTCAGCTTCCATTGCTAATAAAGTAAAATAAATACAAAGAGAAAAGTATCATGCAAAATGAGAAGCATTCATTATACTTAGAAGACATCTCCCAGGTGACTTGATTAAGACTTTAGTCAAATTAAGAGCATATTGGACAAAGTGTGTACAATTACTAATGCTCAGGCAGACTTACAATTAAAATATAATTTACACCATTTAGTAAGGATACTGATAATTATCCCATAGCTTAAAGAAGAAAGAGAAATGGCTTTGTGCAGCAGTGTATTGAGCATACAGAATATACATACAAATACAGAAAGTAAGCACTGTTTTTGAGTATTATAGACACCACTGGAGCTATGAAGGGAGCCAGACTGCCACCCCATGGCAGGAAAAAATAGGCACATAGAGAAGTGTATCTAAACTCAAGAAGAAAAATGTAATACATTGCATCTTACCAATCTTTAAAAGTGGTGACTGATTTTTTTTTCATGATTTTTTTTATTTTGTTTTCACCTAGTGCACCTCCCAGTAAAACACATTCCATCATAAAGGTGACAATGCTCACTCACTATACTGCATGTTTGTAGAAACAATATTGTCTATGACATGTTGGAGTTGATTTACTAAAACTGGGGTGCAAATTCTGATGCAACTGTGCATGTTAGCCAATCAACTTCTAACTTCCACTTGTTCAATTAAGTTTTGGCAATAAAACCTGGAAGCTGATTGGTTTCTATGCAGAGCTGCACCCGATTTTACACTCAGTTTTAGTAAATCAACCCCAATGTCTTGGGACTACAGAACTCCCGGGTCTTTACAACATAAGCGGAGTTGTCAAACATCCTGATGTAGCAAGTAACATTTTGCTATTGTGGGACCTTCTTGAAAGATTGCAATGAACCTTGTTCCCTCTGATGGTGAACAATTAAATATACTTGTGCTGAAAGTAAAATACATATAAAAAATAAAAATTATAATATGTATGTATGCATGCAATATATATATATATACACACACACACACACACATACACACACACACATACATACATACTTAAATACATACACACACACATATACATACATACATACATACATACATACATATACACTGTTACCGATTAATCACCCTTGCGTGTGGCAGATAGTAAGGTCCCGTCGGCATGCATATATGAAGGCACAGCAAAGGAGCCCTTCAGATGAACACGGCAAGCCCCGCCGGTGTCCGTGACATCACTGGATCTCCGACAGGACTCCCTGAAGACCCGGAACCCGGCGGAGAGGAGAGTACCGATCAAAAGAATTTTGATTGATCAAAAAATTCACGATTAAAATCGAGGAATTAATAGTTAATTTCCACAGCCCTAATTTATACAAAAACTGCAGCTGCCATACACAGAATGCTCTTCACTTGAATTAAAATAATTGTAAAGAATCACACCGCTCACAAATGTGCATACATTTATATCCAATATAAATACTCTAATGGTAAAAACAATCAGAAATCATTACATTTTCCAAAACATCTCAAATAAAAGTGCTTTTGTGCTCCAATCCTCAGAAATTGCTCCAGTGCTCCAAACGTTCACACGGTGGTGTGGCACACACCCTTCCTGTGTCCCCACTCACGAGGTATAATGGACTCCTAGCTTTTCAGTCTAAGGGTCATAAAAGATCAAAAACTGTCCAGGAATAGCGACTCAAATAAGGTCCAATCAATATCTTACCCAGCATACCATGCTTGAGAAAGAATCGCGCTGATTGGTTGGTGCTTGGCTTCGAAACGTCGCCGCACTACAGTGACGTCACCCGAGGCTCACGCTGCGCTCCGGGCCTCATTTCCATCCAGTCCTTCGTACCGGCTGGCTTTCTCCTGCCCCATGGACCGGAGTTCCACCCGGTAGCATAAAACAGCAATACACCTAGCCCGGTTAGACGCCATATGTCCTCCCATTCAAGAACCTCCTGATTGAATTCAGAGATTGGATTCCATTTGTTTTTAATGTAAGTCTACACTGTTTTCTGTACTGTAATAAAGCTCTGCAACGCTTAACCTGGAGGCGCCCTCTGTTTTTTCTTTTTTCTACATATGTTGGAGTGTTGCTCTGGTCTCCCCTGCTAGAAGGCTTTCCCCAGGAACAGAGTTGTTTTTTGGACAAACAGCCATTTACAGAACAGTGTCCTTCTTGTTGTTTTTATCACCACCCATCACCTCAGGTTTTATCTTTTTTTTTATGTTATTGTTATTTTTTAACAAAGAATTTGGAGTTAACACAGCAGACTTTTTTCACTCATTTGCCACTGGTTCACAGCGCCACAACCCCAATATTTTCACCCAGCGTACTAGTCGCAGGTTGGGAAATTCACCAAAAGGAACTAATAGGGAAGTACAGTAAAACTACTGTTTATTGTGCAATACAGGTTTGTACTTACAGGACAATAGTGTAAAACAGGCATATGCAATGCAAGGATTAATTTCAGGAAACGCTGCATCAAGTGTGCATTCCATCAAACTGGAAATTATGTTTGGACTCTGTACTGAAATTTACATCAACGCAGTTTACCCTCCCACAAGGCGTCATTAAGGACCTCACTGGGGGAGCTCTTCATTGGACCTTCTGTGAGTCACCATTCCCGGACAGTTTTTCAGCTTTTATGACCCTAAAGCCCCATACACATGGTTGGACTTTTGGCCAACCAACTTCAAAATCTGCAACTTTTCGAATTTGTCTGTCCGTGTGTAGGTTCCATCGGACCAACTTTTTTGGGTTTCATCGGACAAAAAGTTGGGTCTGCGAACGGACCAACTTTCTGGCAACAAAAGTCCGATGGTGCCTTGTCCGACCGTGTGTACAGCAAACCATCAGACATCAGTACAAATACGCATGCTCAGAACCAATGTTAAAATCAACCAACAATAGCAGAAGTTAACCAAAGGGTGGCGGTAAAGAGCAGAAAAGAGCAGAAAAACGTTGTGATGTGATGATGTGAGATGGAAAAGTTTTAAATTTTTTTTAAGAAAAGCCAAGCGTGTGTATGCTATGGGTGTGACCGGACAAATCAATTAGGACAAAAGTCCAAGGGAAATTTTGTTGGATGTCCTACCGTGTGTACGGGCCTTTAGACTATAAAGCTAGGGGTTCATTATATCTGGTGAGTGGGGACACAGTACGGGTGTGTTGCACACCACGGAGTGTAAGTTTGAAGCAAAACAGCACTTTGAGGATTTGAGCACAAAATCACTTTTATTTGGGACGTTTTGTAATATTTAATGATTTCTTATTGATCGTTTTTCACATTTGCGTATTTATATTGGATATTAATGTATGCACTTTTGTGAGCGCTGTAATTATTTTATTTTGTTCCCTCTAAGGCTGGATTCACACCCATTTTTTGTGCTTTTTGCTAATTTGCTTTACAGAACGTGTTCCATAGAAAACCATGTTAAATGGACTGTAGTGCAAATCTGTAAAATGCACTAAAACTGCATAGGTGTGACTCCAGACTTATGCTCAGCATGAAGGATTATTTCATAATTTCCAGATTGCAGAGTGAGAGACCACTACTGAATGCAGAGGATCGCAGGATATATAGTCTGGAGGGTCGGGAATTCAATGGACCTGCTGCTACTACAACCTGCCGGTTCCAGCTGGCCGGTGAGGGGTGGAATTTTGGGCAAGGAGATAAATAGAATGGTCAAGGCAGGGACTCACTCTGAAAGGACCCCAGCCTACAGCTGCAGAGCAGGTAATAGGCTCCGGTGGATGTGAGTGGGCACCATGGCCTGGAGAGCATGGAACAATCTTTCAATGAATGAAATACAAGTTCCCTTTACCACCACAGCAGATGGCTTGTAGTTCTCAATGAAGTTTGTGGATGCTGATGAGTGCTCTCTTGTAGCACGGTTATATGTAGATTCTGCCAGCAGAACATTTGATTTCCCACTTTATTAGGGGGACATTCTTCATTCTCTGCAGCATTATCACTGCAGCATTGTTACCCTTTCGACTTGCACAAACAAATGGCAACTACCCAAACCTATAACTAGCCTTTTCAGCATGGAACACATGGAAGGGCAACACACTAGTATTGAGGTGGTTGCAATTTGTTTGTACAGTCCGTGAATTAGTGCAGGGACCCACTGGATACCTTCAGCTGCCATTGTGCCCTTACTGGCTGTCCCGTGCGCTCTTGTCCTTTAAGTAGGGGTCGACTTCCTCCAGGCACACCTGCCCGTAATGTATCCACTGCTGTACTTGTGTGCCAACTTGGGAGATTCTCAAAATTAAGACTGCAGTACACCGAGTGCCTTGATGTAGCCACTGTGCCTTACACAAGGCTTTTGCAAACACTGGTTGGGGTGATTGCCATTTATTTTTACAGTTGGTGAATTGGTTCGGGGACATACTGGTAACCGTCAGCTGCCATTGTGCCCTTACTGGGTCTCCTGATGTCCGATTTCCAACGTAACATTTTCTGAAAGAAATTTTCTCTGACGCAAGTAACTGTAATCACCATTTCAGATTTTGTCGTTATCACTACATTTACCAAAACAATACTACAGCAAGCAACAATCACATTTTCAGTATTACCTGTATTCAATTGTTAAAGGGGTTGTAAAGACAAAAATATTTTCCTCTTAAATTAAAGTCTGACAGTAGCTGATAAAGTAAAAAGTAATGTTTTGCATTATAACTGGTTTGATACCTGTTGAAATCGAGCTGTTTATTCACCTCCAGCACTCCTGAATTGTTATTCTCACTGACTTCCTGGTTTGCAGTGCACGTTCATTCTTACTACATCACGGCCTAATGGAAACTACAGTTCCTATTAGACTTAGCCTCCATGCCTATGAGGGTTAAGAGAGCATCTTCACACAGGGCTGTAGTCATGGGGAGGGGGTGAGCACATTCTGCTTTCCTCCATGCAGGTGCTGGTGGAAAGCAAGAAGAGGAGAGACAGGAAATGGCATTTTTAAACCTGGATTACTGTATTTTGGAAGTCAAAAGGAAAAACGAGGTAAGTGATGTTAAAATGCTCTAGCTTACAGCAATCAATTGATCTAATAAAAAACGAACCTTTAGTGTTCCTTTAAAGTTTTAAACAGCACTAAGGTACCCATGTATGGAAAATTATATACTAGGGTATAAAAAGGGGGCGATATTAAAAACAGAGTGCCTAATCTCCAGTCCAGTTACTTCTTACCACAAGGTTGAGCTGATGTCATCAATATGCTGCAGGCAGAAGGAAGCAATTTCTTAGTTTCCTCAATTAACAGGCTGCTACATTGTCATTTTTATCAAAAAAGAAGACAGACTTCAGAGGGAGCTGATTTGTATCGGACATTTGTGAAAACTGCCGCCCCTTCCATTATGGGCGTACGGGCCTGGCCCCCCTCCCCTATCCATGCGTCTGGCTCCCTCATCTACATACATTTGTGTCAAGTATAAAGCCGAGTGAGGGGGAAGATGGCCCCCACTCGGCTCCATAGAATTGCAGGGCAGAAGCGACGTCAAAACGTCACTTCCGCCCATAGCTCTTAAAAGGGATTTTATTTTATTTTATTACATTTTGGTGTAAATATATATTTTTTCTATTATAAGGGGTGTTTACATATTTTTTTTTAAAGGAAAAAGAACAGAGTGTAAAAAAAATAAAAATTAACGATTCCCATCTCACCGAGCTCACTCGCAGAAGTGAAAGCATACGTGAGTAGCGCCCGCATATAAAACTGTGTTCAAACCACACTTGCAAGGCATTGCCGTGATTGTTGAAGTGAGACCAATAATTCTAGCCCTAGACCACCTCTAAGTCAAAACATGCAACCTGTAAAACATTTGAAACCTCACATATGGAGATTATTAAGGATAAAAGTTTCTCGCGATTCCACCAACGGGCGCAACTTTGAAGCGTGACATGTTGGGTATCAATTTCACAATATAGGAAAAAATCTGGCTAACTTTAATGTTGTCTTATTTTTTTAATTTAAAAAAGTATATTTTTGTGTGTAAGAGTGCTGCGCAAATACAGTGTGACAGAAAGTATTGCAACGACCAACGTTTCATTCTCTAGGGTGTTCAGTGCATTTAACACAAGCTGAAACAAAAAAAAAATGCCCTTTAAGAGTGTCCGGGCACCGGACATACAGTGGTATATGGGAAGATTCCCAGCTTGCAATGAGCTGATTGTGAGCTGGGAAGTGGATTTGCCAGCATTTAGGGTGTGTACAAGGCACAAGCTGTGCGCCTGCACACACTCTCCACTGATTTGTTTCTGTCCTCCTTCCTGCATTTGAAATGGCAGTGATAGGAGGACAGTGGGCGGTGCTTTTTTCAGCACACCTGCATCACTTTTGGTTTACCGACTCACTGGGGTGTGAGGTGAAGTGGACACCAATGACGGACTAAGACGGAGTGCCAGCGTGGCTCCATAACGGCAGAGGTAAGCTCCTTTGCAGAGGCAGCAACTAGGCATGATGGAACGATAAGGGGAAGCAGCTGCAGCTCTGTATTGATGCAGGGACTGAAGGACAAATGCAGGGAGGGAAGTAAATGTTTCACTCACTCATGTGACAGCACACTCAGGCTCAGCCTTTTTTATTGCAGGAGATACAGATCTTCCCTGTGATAGGATGCCTTCAGAGTGCTGCCATCTCACTGTGTGTTGGACTTGTCTCCAGTTATGGAGTTATATTGTCTGTCCCAGCAGTAAAAAAAGGTTGAGCCTGAGTGTGCAGTGAATGTTCTGTTATCAGGTGAGGAGGTTAACTCTTTACTTCCCTGCATTTGTTTTGTTGGTTTCTAGTATTGCCTACTGGATGATTGTATGAAAGCCTCTCAGTGTCAAAAATAAAATAAACAAAAAATTATAGTACCATCATCCTAAGCATAAGTTTGAATAGAAATAGGGTGTATTGGGACCCCAGAGGCCCAAAAAACCCTAAAGGGTAGGTAGGGGCAGGGGGACTATAGCGGTACTAGGTAAGGGAATTAAGGGAAAATAGTAATAGAGGTAAAAAATGAATCAATTTATTGAAAATAACATAAAAAAAAAAAAACAGGAAATACACGATTTTAGTAAAATACATCAACAGCATTATAAAATAGACATATTATACGACCAGCCAACTCATCATTGAGATGGTAAGGGGCCCTGGTCAGAGGGTGGTGGTGAAGCGCAAGGGGTCATACAAGTCAAGATCTCATCTCTACTAGTTTTGCTACTGTGGTAGCTTTGTCAGGAGATTTATTCTGTGCACAGAGTGTCCACTTGTTAGGGGAGCATAGGTCCAACGTGGGGAGGATTTCTCACACAGGAGCCAGATGGAACAAAATTTGCCCCAGTGCAGCGGAAAACCTGTGTTAGGCTGTGTAAAGGAATTGAAAGGGAAGGGCCCGGGGACCTATCTGATAATTGGCAGCAATTGGGATAAGAGCCACATACGCAGCTGAAGGTAACCGGTTAGGCCAAGTCAGCAGCAAGAGGGTAATCTGGGCAAAAAAACGCTTGGCGTTTGGTAGAACCACAAGCGTTTCCCAGGGCCAGGTGTGTATCGGTACCCACTGGAGTTAGGGTATGAGCTCAGGGTATGAGCTTAGGTTCAGACTACTGCAATCTGAGACATGGCATGTGATTTGCACCCGAACTGCGTTGTGAATCACATGCGATGTCTGTGAGATGCGAGTTCAGCCATACAGTTGTATGGCTAAACTCACATTGATTTGCAGTAAAAAAGTGCACACTGAGATTGCATGGGTGTTCTCACCTATGCAATGCGATTTCTGTGCGAGTTCACACTGCGCTTTACATATACATTGTATAGTCACATTAGTCCCTACCCTCAAGGAGCTTACAACTTAAGGTCCCTAACACAAATTCATACACATACTAGGGCCAATCTAGACAGGATCCAATTAACCTACCAGAATGTTCTCTTACTGTATACATAGCTGTATACAGGACAGATGATGTATATCTGCAGTCAGTGATGGAGTAAGGTATCTATATACAGGAAGGAAGCTGGGTGTATATAGCTAGCTGTATACAGGACAGATGATGTATACCTGCATACCCCTGTCCTCTGATGCTAGGGCTGCATACCCCTGTCACCTGATGCTAGTGCCGCATACCCCTGTCATCTGATGCCAAGGCTTCATACCCCTGACACTAGAATACAGTAAACTGAGTGGGTGGATTCTATAAGAAGTGGTGCTTAGTGATAGGGATCAAAAAAGGGTGGGGTCTTGTGCCCCCCATCCTAAAACTTCACCAGCCGCCAATGAATTATATTTTTTTCACTTAAGAGAGTTTTTTTTTTTAATGTATGAAATTTCTTCATTGCTCTCATGTTGGTTGCACCATTTGTGTCTGTCAGGTCTAGTATAATCAGTCTATTATCTTCTACAGAGAAGCTGAACAAACTGGGGACAAGTGCACGTTAGAAGCACAATTACATACACACACACACACATAGGTTTACATACCCTGGCAGAATTTATGATTTATTTTTCAGAGAATATGAATGATAAACAAACAAAAAAAATTCACTTATGGTTAGCATTTGGCTGAAGCCATTTATTATACATCAAATGTGTTTACTCTTTTTAATTCATAATGGCAACAGAAACTACCCAAATGAACTTGATCAAAAGTTTACATTTTAGCCTGATAACATGCACACAAGTTGACACAAAGGGGTTTGCATGGCTATTAAAAGGTAACCATCCTCACCTGTGATCTGGTAGTTTGCAATTAGTGTATGTGTGTGTATATGTGTGTGTGTGTGTGTATATTTTATATATATATATATATATATATATATATATATATAAAAAAGGTCTGTGTTTCTGGACTCCTGACAGACCCTTTCATCCAGTGCTAAACTGTCAGTTTTGGATTCCGAGTCATGGGGAAAGCAAAAAAATTGTCAAAGGATCTACGGGAAAAGGTAGTTGAGTTGGATGAAACAGGAAAGGAATATAAAAAGATATCCAAGGAATTGAGAATGCCAATCAACAGTGTTCAAACTCTAATCAAGAAGTGGAAAATGAGGGGTTCTGTTCTGTTGAAACTAAACCACGGTCGGATAGACCAACTGACTGTCAGCAATCAAGCAACACTTCCCCCTATCCAAGATGGCGTCGGTCTTGGATAGGGGGAAGTGTTGCTGGATTGCCGACAGTCTGAGCCTACCAATGGTGATTTCAAAAAAAGGATTTTTAATAAACAGCTTACCTGTAAAATCCTTTTCTTGAAGTACATCACGGGACACAGAGCGCATAGCCATTACATATGGGTTATATGGGTACCTTCAGGTGTGGACACTGGTGTAATCAACTTCACAGGAAGTTCCTCCCTATATAACCCCCTCCCACTGAGAGTGCTTCAGTTTTGTAGCAAGCAATTTCTCTGAGGTTACACAATGTTCCCCAAAAGAGGGGTGGGAGCTCTGTGTCCCGTGATGTACTTCAAGAAAAGGATTTTACAGGTAAGCTGTTTATTAAAAATCCTTTTTTCTTTATCGTACATCACGGGACACAGAGCGCATAGCCATTACATATGGGATGTCCCAAAGCAATGCTCCATGAGGGGAGGGAGATCGTAAGGCCAAAATTAGCCAAACAGAAAATATATCAGGAGGTAAAAACTAGCTCCACCAACAGAAAAAAGGGGCGTAATCCGGGCCAGAGGATTCTATACTGCTGCCCGTAGGACCGCCTGCCCAAATGCTGCGTCCGTAGCTTTTGTGACGTCCAACTTATAAAATTTAGTAAACGTATGTACGGAAGACCAGGTTGCCGCTTTGCAAACCTGTGCCATGGAGATCTGATGGTGTGCCTCCCAAGAGGCACTCATAGCCCTCGTAGAATGGGCCTTAACTGATAAGGGAGGTGGAACGCGCTTCAGACCATAGGCCTGAAAAATCAGCTGTTTAATCCACCTAGCCAAGGAAGACTTGGCAGCCGGCTGACCCTTCTTGGGGCCATCCGGGAGAATGAAAAGCACATCTGTTTTCCGAATCTTTTCTGTAGCCTTGAGATAAACCCTCATGGCTCGGACCACGTCCAAAGTATGAAGCAATCTTTCCTCTCTGGACTGGGGAGTAGGAAAGAAGGATGGTAGAACTAGGTCCTGATTCAAGTGAAAACTGGATATGACCTTAGGAAGGAAAGAAGGATGAGGCCGCAGAACCACTCTGTCCTTATGCAGAATCAGGTACGGTTCCCTGCAAGACAAGGCTGCCAGCTCGGAGACCCTTCTGGCCGAAGCCATAGCCACCAAGAAAACCAACTTTCGGGTTAGCAGCACAAGAGGGATTTCTGTCAGAGGTTCAAACGGCTGCCTTTGTAAAGCTGACAAGACCAGATTTAAATTCCAGGGGCAGAGGGGAGCTCTAATAGGGGGATTTACATGCAAGACCCCCTGCAAGAAGGTTTTCACAAGCGAATGCGTGGCCAAAGGCCTTTGAAACCATATCGATAAGGCAGACACCTGCCCCTTTAGAGTACTAAGAGCCAACCCCTTGTCAACGCCAACCTGGAGGAATCGCAAGATCCTGTCAATAAAAAACTTGCGAGGATGCCCTCCTTGAGACTCGCACCACTCCACATAGGTCCTCCAGACTCTGTAATAGATATTTCTAGAGACTGGTTTTCTAGCCTGAATTAACGTAGATATGACCTGGGCTGAGAGGCCTCTGCCCTTAAGAATTAGGGATTCAGCCGCCAAGCCATCAAATTTAGCTGCTGTGAAGCAGGGTGGTAGATCGGGCCCTGAGACAGCAGATCTGGGCGCAGGGGGAGCGGCCACGGTGCCCCTACTGACATCCTCACGATGAGTGCGTACCAAGCCCTTCTGGGCCAGGCTGGGGCCACCAGGATCACCGGCCTGTGCTCCACCCTGATCCTTCGTAGAAGGCGGGGAATCATCTGTAGTGGCATTGTCGGACTGTATCCTTACTGGCAGACCCTGCAGGGGGAGAGTCCAGGCGACCAGGGCCAACCGGGCAGCTCTGATCTCTAGGACATTGATGGGAAGCAGACTTTCTGCCTCTGACCACTGTCCCTGCTGGGTCCGTTTTCCTAAGATTGCCCCCCAACCTGTTAGGCTGGCATCTGTGGTTACTATTTTCCACGTGATGGGGCAAAAGGTTTTCCCTTTTAACAATTTTTGAGGGATCAGCCACCAGTACAGGCTGCGCTTGACCCCTGGGGAAAGAACTAATGGACGGTCTAATGCCTGTATGGACTTGTTCCAAGCAGAGAGAATAGCTGCCTGAAGAACTCTGGTATGGATCTGGGCATAGGGCGCTGCTTCGAAGGCGGCCACCATCTTTCCCAGCAGTCGCATGCATAGGCGAATAGTCGGCTTCTTTTTGCCTAAGACTATTTGAATTGTTTGAATCAACGACCTGATCTTCTCTTGAGGTAAAAATACCCTCTGGCATTCTGTATCTAACCGAAAGCCTAGATATTCCAACTGTCTTGTGGGTTGTAACCTTGATTTTTCTTGGTTCACAATCCACCCGAATTCTTCTAGATGCCGCACTGTGCGGACTACTGCATGATTGAGGTTGGAAGCTGATCTGTCGATAACCAGGAGATCGTCCAGGTATGCCAGGACCAAGATGCCTTCTGTCCTTAGGACGGCTAGTACCGGGGCTAACACCTTTGTGAATACCCGCGGAGCTGTTGCCAACCCGAAAGGGAGGGCTACGAACTGGTAATGACTTTGATTTATCGTAAAACGAAGAAACTTGTGATGTGCTGGGTAAATCGGCACATGCAGATATGCATCCTTTATGTCTATAGATGCTAGAAAGTCGCCCTGATGCAGGCTGGCTGTCACTGAACGTATGGAGTCCATACGAAAGGTCTGAATCTTTAGAAAGCGATTTAGGCGTTTGAGGTCTAATATAGGCCTGACGTCGCCATTGGGTTTTGGTATAACAAAAAGGTTGGAGTAGAATCCCCGACCCCATTCTTGGGTTGGTACTTCTACAATTACCCCTTGGAGCAATAGGCGATCCAACGCCTTTACGAGAGAGGCCCTTTTTAATGGGTCGCTTGGAAGACTTGACCCCTGAAAATGAGGAGGGGGGATTTCTCGAAACTCTAGTTTGTATCCCGTGGCTACCACGGACCGAACCCAAGAGTCGGGAATTCTGGCCTTCCAGACTTCGGAGAAAAACCGGAGTCTTCCCCCCACCCGAGAGAGTGGGGGCGCCCCTTCATGAATCTGATTTGATGACTGGTTTAGCCGGTTTGCGAGACCAGGGTCTCTTGTTTGCCGCGGCTTGACCCTGTGGACGGCTATTAACCGCTGGACGCCCGGGAGGCCGTCGATACTGACGAGAAGTCGAAGGGGCCGAGCCTACAATGGCCTGTCGTTTAAACGTGGGCCCACGCGGTCTTTTCTTGACCGGTAAGGAAGTACTTTTTCCACTTGATATGGTGTGGATATATTTATCTAGGTCTTCCCCGAATAGTCTTCCCCCATGAAAGGGAAATCCTGCTAAAAGCTTTTTGCAGGGTGCCTCTGCTGACCAGTTCTTTAGCCACAAAAGACGACGCATGTGAACCATCAGTAGAGATGAACGGGATGCCTGTTGGATGGAGTCCTTAATAGCATCTACTGCAAAGCAGAGAGCCCTAGGGAATTCTGCTAATTCATGAGTATGCTGAGCCGGCATGTCCTTTAATATATGTTTTGCCTGATCCTTCAAGGCCTGACAAACACCAATGGCTGCTACTGCTGGCTGAACCATGGCACCTACTGAGGTGAAAGCGGCTTTCAGTAGGGTCTCAAATTTCTTGTCGACCGGATCCTTGAACATCTGGACATTTTCAACCGGACAGGTCAGGGATTTATTCACGCAGGAAATGGCCGCGTCCACTGTGGGGAGTGCCCATTTCTTTAAATATTCCTCTTCCATAGGATAGAGAATGGAGAATCTTTTAGGAGGGACAAAGATTCTATCAGGTCGAGCCCAATCCTGGTAAATCACGTTCCGCAGAAGGGGGTGCATTGGAAAAGACGCACAAGTTAATGGAGCCTTCAAAGAACCCAATGAGGAAACCTCCGGGGCTACTAGTTCTGGCACTGGAAGTTTAAAGGCAGTGCGAACCATATCTGTCAAAGACTGGATCCACAGGCTCTCCGCTTGAGAGGCCGAGAAATATTCATCTATAGTGGAATCTTCCCTGTCTGAACCGTCGGGACTTGGGTCTGCCTGATCCCCTTGTGGGTCCCGTTCCTCTGAAGAGGAGACCTCCGCATCTGAAAACCCCACACTGGGTGAGGGGGATCTAGCCCGCTTGCTACTTGGCCAAGGACGGGCAAACAACGCAGTTAACCTTTTCTCTAGCCCACTCATGGTGGCTGCTAGCCTTTCTTCCGTCACGTAAACGGGAATTGGTGGATCGGGGGCCGCCTCTGCCCCCAGCACCCCCAATGGCTCTTGTACTATGCCACTCGGTGTTCTAACTGGCGAGGGTGGGGCCGTTGAAGCCTGGCCCAAATCCTCTGACCCCGATGGAGACCCCTTTTGCTTCTTGGCACCTTTAGCAGCCTTGGCTGGTCCAGATCTCTTTGGAGCCATTGTACAACCTTGAGTCACCCCTATAGCCAACACCTGACTGTTGCAGCTAGGAGTAACCAATATGAGGACAGGTATGAGGAAAATGAAAAAAACTAAATTTCTCTTTTTTTTTTTTTTACCCGCCTGGGAGGTGGCAATACTGAGGAAACCTGTGAGTATTGACACACCAATGCCCGTTAGCCGGAGTCCAAGGTAGACTCAGATACTGCTGGATCTAAGGCTGAGTCCCTTTAAGCAAAAAACTTCCTTTTTTTTTTCTGGTCAATAGTGGACCTAAGTCCTAGACCTGAAGATCCACAAAACCGCCACTAGGTGTCCCTGTGTGGCCTAAAGACCCAGCTGCACGCTCTGTATCCTTTCTTCCTCTGCCTCCAGGAGGGAAAGACCAGCCAGAGGAAAAGTTTTTCCTTTAAACAGACCCTGACGCTGCTGGCCCGCCCCCCCCGACGCACGCCGACGCTATAAAAGGCGGCGTGCACGCGCGCGCGCACACGCGCGCGCACCCCCCCATGCTGAAAACTACATGGAGGAAGCAGAGCAGAGGAAACAACATGGACCAGCGCCAGGCAGCACCAACAGACACCAGGTAAGCACTAATCTTATTGTAGTGCACACACAGAGAGGAAGCTGTCCCCATGGGCTTCCTAAGAAACAGGAGTTTTCACCAGCAATTTCCTCTTTAAAACATGTGGGGTTGCAGTATCAATGCTAACAGGCAGACCTGGGGTGAGTAGCAAATATATATCTTACACAAGTATACATATATCTACATGTTATCTGGGTAAACATTAGTATCCCATCCTGCCCACACAGACATAGTGGAGATAGTGGCTGATGCACAAGCATACTGTTAGCCAACCCAGAACCCCCAGGGGGATACCTACTGTCGAACCAAGTCCTGCAGGTTCCCTCTTACCTGCTCCACGCCGCAGGGTATTGCAAACTGCAAGAGGCCCAATCTTCCCCCATCTCCGTGGGTATTGTCTCGGACCTTCAGGGACCGGGGTCCTGTGTTTAAGGAACCCACACCCCTGGACCTATATAGCATCCTGGCATCAGTAGCGTTTAGTCCTGGAAGAGACCAAGGCACTGGAGCCCAGAATCCAGCCCTCCAAGGAGAGGCATTATAGGCAAAACCCCACTCCAGCAGGGCCCGGGTACCGTACACCTTGGCTTTGAAGCACTTCGGACGGATCCGGCTAGCTATCCTGGGTCCCGAGACCTCCGAGGGACAGCTAGACGTGACCAACACCTAAGACACTGGCGAAAAAACTGAAGCACTCTCAGTGGGAGGGGGTTATATAGGGAGGAACTTCCTGTGAAGTTGATTACACCAGTGTCCACACCTGAAGGTACCCATATAACCCATATGTAATGGCTATGCGCTCTGTGTCCCGTGATGTACGATAAAGAAATAAGTACAGTTTCCAGCCTATCCTATCCCATTGCAAGACATCCTGACTGATCGGGCACATGATTCCTGCTGAGGACTGTTCATGACATCCGTCATTCAAAGCCTTGTTTGACCTCTTGTGGCATATGTCACCATTGGTCAACACGTTCTGTTAAGCCTGCAATTCTTTAGGTGGTGGGATCGTCACGTTGAAGAAGTCACAAATTTTCAAGTTCAGTTACTCACTCACTCGATTCAATCACCAGACAAACTTTTTTAGGACTACCAGGATTTTCTGGTGCAATTGTCCACGTGCACTACGTGCCAGACAGGCACAATAGCTGTTTCTTTCATTAGAAGGACTTATATGCACATATATTTTTCACTGTTTACATGTTGTAACATATATTGTATGGTAATTGATTTTCACCTAGTCATTTCAGCGCTACACTTTTGTATTCCTTTGTTTTTTGCTTTTTTGAAAAAGTTGTGTTAGCTGCTATCATTTATACTTATCTGGCAGCGCAGGGTATCCACTCTTCTTCTATTTGAAATGATGAGACCAAAAATTAGCTTTTTGGTCACAACCATAAACGATACATTTCTAGAGGAGTCAACAAGGCTTAGGATGAAATATACACCATTCCTACTGTGAAACACAGAGGTGGATCGCTGATGTTTTGGGGATTGTAAGCTACAAAAAAGGTACAAGAAATTTGGTCAAAATTGATGGCAAGATGGATGCAGCATGTTATCAAAAAATTACTGGTGGAATATTTGCATTTATCAGCCAGGAAGCTGTGTATGGGACGTACTTGGACATTCCAACATGACAATGATCCAAAACACAAGGCCAAGTTGACCTGTCATTGGCTACAGCAGAATAAAGTAAAGGTGTTGGAGTGGCCATCTCAGTCTCCTGACCTCAATATTATTGAGCCACTCTGGGGAGATCTCAAACATGCAGTTCGTGCCCAAGAATTTACAGGGACTGGAGGCTTTTGTCAAGAGGAATGTGCAGCTTTACCATCCTAGAAGATAAAGAGCCTCATCCACAAAAGACTACCATCAACGATAGCTTGAAAATGGGCAATACACGGTATTAGGAATTGGGGTATGTAAACTTTTGATCTGGGCCATTTGGATATTTTCTGTTGCCATTATGATTTAAAAAGAGTAAACACAGTTGATTGATAATAAATGGATTCAGCCATGAGTTGAAAAAGTTTTTGTGTTTTTCATATTCTCTGAAAAATGGCCAAGAAATTCTGCCAGGGTATGTAAACTTATGAGCACAACTGTGTATATATATATATATATATATATATATATATATATATATATACACACACACACACACACACACACACACAAAAAAGGAACCCGCTCAATACAGTTTGTAATCTAAAATAGCAGTGAAGCAATAACAGCAAATATACACATGTTTAAATTTTGTAATTAATATAGGAAATGCAGCGTTCAATTCCAGCTGATCTGAGACAAGACTCTCAAATGCTTGAAGTTAAAATACAAAGCCAGCTCTTTGTGTCTGTTGTAATTAAGAGCTATGTGGCCACCATGTGGTGTAATGTGACAGATATCAGTTATAACATTTAGAAGCATGGGAATGCATGTGATATTGTGTTTTACTTCAGCATTTCAAAGACAACAGTTTCTTTGA
This sequence comes from Rana kukunoris, assembly GCA_029574335.1. Taxonomy (NCBI): domain Eukaryota; kingdom Metazoa; phylum Chordata; class Amphibia; order Anura; family Ranidae; genus Rana; species Rana kukunoris. Next base: position 137,530,084 of record CM056055.1, read on the forward strand.
AATGTCATTGAATGTTTCAATCACACACATGAATACAAAGCCAATAGAGACAGCTTGTAAAATTGTTATATAGAGTTCACAATCTGGGAATATTTGGTGAAGGTCAAACTTGATCCTATGGTTTAGTAATACCTTGCGAGTCTGTAATAATTTCCAAATAGAGGGATGCTTGTCTATGCTGTTTACTTGTTTTGCACACTGTTGTCTAATGGAAAAATGAAAAAAATAAAAAAGTTTGCCCAACAACAATCCAACAAAAAAATCAATCCAAAGCTAGATACATTTAAAGGGGAAATCTAATTGGTGACTACACACAGTCTATAATTTAGGGGTTTATACGTGAAGGAAAGGATTTTGTTAAATTTTATTTCACATTTTACTGTTCTTAATGGAATTGATAAATATCTAGAAAAAAAAAAAAAACACACACACGCACACACACACACACACACACACACTGCTCTAGATGTGGATGACAGGTCTGTGTCTGCTCCGCTATGCAGATCGGACACGGACACAGCCCACTCTCCTCTATGGAGCTGTCAGATGGAAATGCACTGCAAACGTATCATAATCCATTTTCAGTGGATCAGATAGCTGGCAGGGGTCCGCTGACATCTCCCGCCCCTATAAAAAGGACAATGGGCGGTCAGATTGGGTCCGTCTGAAAAACTGACAGGCGGACCTGATCGGTCTGCTGGTGGAAAGGGGCCCAACTGTAATTATTTTTTATATTTATGGGTTTGCAATTTTTTTTTCAGGCGTTTGTTTCTTTCTACAATCCAAAAATGCGTTAGCATGTTGGGTACAACCAATTGTGTCTCAGAGATCTTCTTTCATGCTTTTCATGATTTTTGCACCCTCAGAAGTTAATGTCAGCCATTTTCAAGCAGAAAAAAAAAAAACAGGAAGTGCATAGAAGGAAGTGACTGCAGGACACTCTATGCTGTCCTCTATCATTAAAGGGCATTGTGGGACATTATACTATTTCTGCATGATTTTTTTAAACTCATTTTAAACGTGCCGCAATTGCACCACAAATACCCCACAGACACCTGCCAATGTGTTTTCCAATCATTTCCATAGACTTCACGCTCCTCCAGACTCGACATGAGGCTTCAATTTTGAAGTTAAGCAACAACATGCTAACAATTCATGTTTTGATAGTTCTGTTCACATTATGTGCTGTCCATAGTATCATTTGCATAGGCGTTTGAGGACCGTTTAAAAACGCCCCTCAAATGCTTGCTTTTAACCACTTGTCATCTGCCCACCGTCAAATGACGGCGGGCAGACGACTCCATTATCCTCCATTATCCTGACATCACGTCATATGACGTGATGTCCCTTTAAAGCCGCGGGCGGCGCGCGCACCCGCCGCTCTGCGGGGATCCCGTGCGAGTGCCTGGCGGCAACGATCGCCGGGCACACGCAATTGCTCAGTAACTGAGCGGGGACATGGAGCTCTGTATGTAAACACAGAGCTGCACGTCCCTGTCAGGGAGAGAGGAGATCGATTGTGTCCCTTGTACATAGGGACACAATCGGTCACCTCCCCCAGTCATCCCCCCTCCCCCCACAGTTAGAACACTCATAGGACACACATTTAACCCCTTCCCCGCCCCCTAGTGGTTAACCCCTTCACTGCCAGTCACATTTATACAGTAATCAATGCATATTTATAGCATTGTTCACTGTATAAATGTAAATGGTCCCAAAAATGTCAGAAAAGTGTCCGAAATGTCCGCCATAACGTCGCAGTCCCAATAAAAAAAAATTGCAGATCGCCGCCATTAATAGTAAAAAAATAAATAAAAAAAATGCCTTAAACTGTCCCCTATTTTGTAAACGCTATAAATTTTGCGCAAACCAATCGATAAACGCTTATTGCATTTTTTTTTTTACCAAAAATATGTAGAAGAATACGTATCGGCCTAAACTGAGGGAAAAAATATTTTTTTTATATTTTTTTTTTATTTATTTTTTGGGTTATTATTATAGCAAAAAGGAAAAAATATTGCATTTTTTAAAAAATTTACGCTCTATTTTTGTTTATAGCGCAAAAAATAAAAACCGCAGAGGTGATCAAATACCACCAAAAGAAAGCTCTATTTGTGGGAAAAAAAGGACGCCAATTTTGTTTGGGAGCCACGTCGCACGACCGCGCAATTGTCAGTTAAAGCGACACAGTGCCGGAAGCTTATATTTTGTCTGGGCAGGAAGGGGGTGTAGGTGCACAGTAGGTAAGTGGTTAATGCCAGTGTGAACTTAGACTAAGGGTAGTTGAATCATTTTAGATATAGTATCTTTTATTGGTATGCAGAGTTTTGTTAATGATGGTAAAATACAAGCTCCAATAAGCAAATTTAAAGAAAGCTTAAAGGGGAGAAAAAGTAAATAAAATAAAAAAATGTCGGATTGTGAGTGAAGATATGGGTAGGAGTGAAAGGATGGAACATGGGTAGGGAGGATGATGGTCTACATTAAATCCATGTAGATATACAACAATGAATACAGTATAGCGAAACTTATACCGGAAGAAGGAAAGCCAAAACTAGAGGGTCAGCCAGGTTTTGCTACCTGTACATGAGCCCAAGAGGAGGAAAATAAGAGTCATGGCATTTGGCTCTCTATCACTGTCCAATCTGCAGGCTTAGTGTGCTGTCGGCATGCTGATTCTGCTGGGATTTGTCAAAGCAAAAGCTGTCGGGGAATGAATGTCCCTTGGCACCCACTGATCAAGGAGAGAGGCTGGATGGAGCTCCACATATGTAAACAATGCAGAGCTCTATCCTGACAAGAAGGGGGGTGGAGGGTAATGGATTTTGATTCCCTGAAAAGGAGAGAAAGAAAATCCATCCATGCCCAAGTAAAAACAGCACACATAGTACACATCAACACTGGTTAGGCACACATTTAACCCTTTGATCACCCTAGATGTGTAACCCCTTTCTAGCCAGTGTCATTAGTACAGAGACATATTTTTAGCACTTATCACTGTAGTAGTGTCACCGATTCCCACGAAGTGTCAGTGTCAGTTAGTGTCCAATTGTCCGCCTCAATTTTGCAGTCCCACTATAAGTCACTTATCGCAATTAGTAGATTAAAAAAAAATAATCCAGTATATATTGCATAGTTTGTAGACACTTTAAAAAAACTTAGAGATTTTTTTTTTTGTTTACCAAAAATATGTAGCAGACTACATATTGCCCTAAATTTATGAAGACATTTGATTCTTTACATTTTATTTGATATGCTTTATAGACGAAAGTATTTTTTTTTTCTATTTTTTTATCTCTATAGCACAAAAAAAAATCTCCATTTGTGGGGGAAAAAATGACATACATTTTATTTGGATATAGCGTTGCATGATTCTGCATTGTCGGTTAAAATAACGCAGTGCCGTATAGCAAAAAATGGCCTAATCATGAAAGGTGGGGGGGTAAATCTTCAGGAGGGCAAGTGGATATAGGGATGTAGGATTGAATAAGCTGCTTAGTAGAGGCGTCTGGACCAAAATACTTGCCGCATAGTATAACATTATATTAATTGTATATTTAGCCGATTGCCTGGAATTCACATTTAACACTACCTTGAGAGTTTTTCAAAAACTAGTAGTTGAAGTTAAGGTAAAGAAACTGGATTTATTTTTTAGATCCTGTGAGAACTGACAGTATGCTCAACAGGCTATACACAATTGTTCTGTACACAGAGCTTCATAATGGGACATCTTTCCAGCAGATAATACTATTGGTAATTGGAGGAGCTCCGAGAGATAGCTGGTAGTACCAGAGGTTAGAAACCAAGTTGACTTATATAAAATCAAGAATTTTACAAGAAGCAGCTGTAACTTAGAACAAAGATATATTAAACAAGTCACTTTTAACAAATTCATCTTTAAAACTAGAACAATTTGTTAGAAGTATATCTTAAACAAAGCTTTGATTCATCTGTGGATTCCTTCTGGACTGTGAGCTTATTGAAAAAACACAGCAGGGGTTTACAAGTGGATAGAGTCCAAAATTACAATTGCTTGCTCTTGCTCAGATAACAATGGAATTTACAGTTTGAAGCATTGTAAAATTCACTCACAATAGGTCAGGTTTTGTGTGCGTTCATTTTTCATTGTGGGTCAAAGTTTATAATATATATATATTATATATATATATATATATATATATATATATATATATATATATATATATATATATATACACACACACACACACATATATATATATATATACACACACACACACACACTATGGGCCAGATTCAGGTATAGTTATGCCGGCGTATCAGTGATACGATGGCATAACTCACACTTTGTGCCGGCTTATATGTTTTCTGTATGCAGAAAACAAGATACGCCGGTTTGCTGCAAAGATCCGACAGGTGTAATTGTATTACACCATCGGATCTTAAATGCAGTTTTAAAATGGCCGCCGGGGGCGTTCTCGCTGATTTACGCCGAGAATATGTAAAACAGCAAAATACGGCAATTCACGACTGTACGTGGGCCCGACGCAGTCACTATACGACGTTTACGTAAGGGTTTTCCCGGGGTGAAGATAAAGCAACAAAAAGCAGGCACATCCTATGTTAAGTATGGACGTCGTGACCGTGTCGAATTGGAAAAGTTTTACGTCGTTTGCGTAACTCGTCCGTGAATGGGGATTGACGTCATTGACGTTCACATCGAAATCATCATAATTTGGAGCATGCGCACTGGGATACATTGACGGCCAGTACGTTCGCCGCGGGATCGCGCCCATTTTAAATACTACACGCCCCCTACCCGCCCTATTAGAATTCTGCCTATTTACGCTACGCCGTCGCAACTTTAGGAGCAAGCGCTTCGTGAATACAGTACTTTTGCGTAAAGTTTCGGCGGCGTAACGTAAATGAGAAACGTTACGCCGGAATAAAGAACCGCTCGCCATCCTGAATCTGGCCCTATATGTGTAAAATGTGATTAATGTTTCATCAGCTAAGCAGAAAGACAATGGTTCACATAGGGATTACACATGTTGAGGACAAAAAGCGCCCAGAGGCGATTAAGTTCGCATGTGCTGCGCTATATAAGTTTTCATTAATTCATTCATTCAAAAAGTACCTTTGCTTTTGAGAATTAATTTCCCAACATAAATACTGGCACATTAATAATTTTAAACCTGTTTTTAAACGGTTTCTACTACAAAGCCAAGTCCACAGTTTGCTATGTGCAAGGACTTCTGGTTCAGGTTTTCAGAAAGGAGTTTGTTTGTCCTCAACCTGTACTTAGTTTCTCTTGAAAGAAAGAAAGAAAGAAAGAAAGAAAAAAGAAAAGAAAGAAAGAAAGAAAGAAAGAAAGAAAGAAAGAAAGAAAGAATCAGGCTCCGTTATTTACAGATGTGCTGACAGTGAACATGCTGACAGGAGCATTTGCAGTTGTGGCACAACAGACAAAATATCGAACACAATCATTTTTTTGCCACACAATTAGGCAAAACTGCAACTGTTGCTTTTACTGTAAAACAGACCAAACGAGTTATGCCAAAAAGGCAACTGCTGAGTTGAGATGCAATTGCATTCATAAACGTTTCCCCAGATTATTTGCGATTATTGACTGCAAAGATGGCAACTATCAGGATTAAAACTGCCTGTTCTTTTTTTCTTCTTGTTGTTAATCAGATTTTGTTTTCAGATTTTGGAGGTGCCCACAGGTATAAGGCAACACATAGACAATCAGTACAGTTACACAAGGTATTGTTCAAGCACAGCGAACCCATGAAAGAACAATGTGCTAAAAATATTATGGTTAACTCAGAGAGCAGGCAAAGACAGTATATGCAATCAGCATGTACCCATTTAAAGCGGAGCTCCACCCTGAATTCGACTTTAGGTTAATATTCCTACTGCTCCTAATTAATGCATAATCGGCTATTTTTATATAAATCAGCGTTACAATACCTTATTAAAAAGACAGGCTTCCGGTCTGCACCCCCTCGGGTTAAAGTCGGGTTTTCTCCAGCTTCTTGTCCCGCGCTGTGTCTGCTGGGAGCCTGTGTCAGAGCTCCCTAATTATAATATTTCGCTCTGTTAGCACAAACATCGCGCGACTTCGTTTTGCAGGAAGTGACGCGGATGTAAACAAAGGAAAGGGCGGGCGTTTGAAAATTTCCCATTACAGCACAGGTAACAAAGGAGGCGGGATCTTTTCGTTTCTCGTGTTGCCGCTGTCATGGCAACACAGACGCCAAAGCGCTGCTCCCCGTTGCTCGTGCGCATGCGCGAGATCGAGCGGTGGATGCTGGGACATCAGCATCCACCAGAACGAGGAAGTGTCGGGCTGTGGGCTTATGCCCACAGTTAAAATGGAGCCAGAACCGGATGGCTGAATATAACTTTTTATTTGCCACTGTATTGCAGCGGAGAGGCGGGGAGAGACAGGAAGACACGTGAGTAGCGCTAATTAGGGTGATTTAACTTTTAAAGAGCAATTTTAAAAAAAACGTTCTTGGCGTGGGAGATCCGCTTTAAATGCATACCTTTCACGACTAGCCCCAAACAGGTTCAGACACATCTTGGTTTGTACATTCCAGGTCACTGAGGACTAACCTAGACCATCCCAAGCCTCATGTCAGTGGTTCCAAATTAGATTGTTCCCAGTGGTTCTAAACATTGTTCCCAGGAGAGAGCGGGGGACCAGTGACGGCGTGCCGCGATCCTCGTGCATGCGCAGTAGGGTAACGAATTCCCTTACCGAGGATGGTGGCAGAAGCAGCCGAGGACCGAGTGATTGCTCAGTCTCGGCTGCTGACATCGCGGGCGTGCTGGACAGGCAAGTGTCCATTTTTTAAAAGTCAGCAGCTGCCGCATTTGTAGCTGCTGAAAAAAAAAAAAAATTGACGGAACCTCGGCTTTAAGTTCAGAGATACGGTCACGTTTTGAGTGACCCATCTAACCATAATAACTTTAGGTGCAGCAAATAATGACCTCTGCACCAAAATAGTTGTGAAAGCGTCAAGGTTGGAGATATCCAAATAAACAAGAAGGTGGGCGTTTATGAATAGAAATACCATATCCAGTACTTCATTAAACTATTCACTTAGCGCAAAGTGACACCACAGGGTGGTACTGTGGACACGAAGGCCTCATGGACACTGCAGCTTGAAAATGCTTAGAACAACTTACCTTTTTTTACTGAGCCAAAATACAGCTCATTAAATTGTTAAGTGTCTATGCACACAGGCGTGTAAACAAGCGTTTTATATTGTACAAAAAAAAAAAGAAGAAAAAAAAAAAGTTTGAAAAATCTGCATTTTTGGTCAGTAATTTACACCTCATGCGTTCATTTGCACACATTTAAGCGCATTTGTGCTCAAATTTGCACAGACTGTCCATTGACAACATGAGAGCAATATGTGAAAATGCATAAAAGAAAAAAACAAAAACACACCTCAGAAAAAATAGATGCCCAAACAGGAGTATCTTGTGCAAGAGGACTTAAAGTACACTATGCTACACCCTAATGTTACATACTGTAGAAAGGAGTTTAATGGATTGAAAACCCTCACGTTTCCACCCTAATGCATTCTATGATAAATATATGTTGTTAAAACTATGGGGGTTACTTACTAAAGGCAAATCCACTTTGCACTGCAAGTGCAAACTACAAGTGCACTAACTGCAAAGTGCACTTGAAATTGTATTGGAAGTGCAATCGCTGGGTTTTCAGAGGGGGACATGCAAAGAAAAACAGCATTTTAGCTTGCCCATGTTCGGATGATAAAATCAACAGAGCAATTGTGGATATGCTTTTCGTAGATAACCCCCAATGTATTTATATTTTAGATTAATGATACTGCTCATATCTCATATATGATGAAGGAGATATACTCTGAATTGCGTTAGGTTGAGGAAGCCATATTGTATCATCATTATCGCTCACAGTTGGTATATTAATAGTTCATACCATGTGTGCACTGTTTTTTTCTAGCAAAAAATTTAAAAAATATATTTTTATGAATCTTATCTCTATATACTATGTGACTGAGTTGTCTAAAAAGTCCCAATATCAGGGGGATCTTTGCACTTTGTATTTGAATCCTAAGGATATGGCACATCGCGGAGATTAATCCCTGACATTCAATATAGTGTACCTAAATAGATGGAAAATACAACGATATCAATTTAATTTTTTTTTTTTTTTCAAAAAATAACTATACACATCATACAATCACTTAAAATGATTATCCTAATTCACTTGCAGTAATGTGATGCAACACGTAGGGTGTGGCCATATCGGACTGAGGCGGAAACACCAATGTTTTTATCATTTGAGCACCATTTTACTGTGCTTTTCTGTAAGCAGTTTTAAAATACTTTTAATAAATTGGTTTGAAAACAGTAATGCACTATTGGTTTGAAAACAGTAATGCACTATTGGAGGTTTGTCTGTTTACTTCACCCCCCATACATGAGCCTGGATCTTCCAAGCCAGTCACCATTGGACTTTATCACGGTCATCATTCATTATTTTGGAATTATTCATTTTCAGTTACTATTGGATTTCAATATTGTTGTTCTATATTTTTCATACATTGCATTGCTTTTTAAATGTACAGAGGATGAAATAGCACAACATAATTTATTTATCCATTTATGCACATGTAGTTTTTGCAGCAATTCTTTGTATCCAATTAGGATTCATTGCCATCACAGATACCACATAGTAGCGAATAGTATAATTATATTTTAATTATTGCACACAGTAAATATACTTACTCCATGGAGTTGATTGCCCCTAGTACAGTAAAGTCATCATTGCTCACGCATGCGCATTCCAGTCCACTCTCCTTGACTGCCAGGTTACAATGGACCTCACTCAAACTGTCCTCTTTATATTAACAAAGGCTGGATACTTTCCGGGCAGACCTCCTACATTTGCTTTGTGTCATCACGTTACTGTATACAAAAGTAGATGACCAAAAGATGATCTAGCTGTGCTTAACCGCTTAAGAACTGCCTCATAACACATTTACTGCTACAGGGCAGCTCTCCTGTGCAGAATCATACATTATATATGTAGCGCCTGTGTACTTTCAGTCCATGCGCTATCCTAAATTTAGAGGGGGGATGAGAGAGCCACGTAGCTCTCATCCACATGAGATGTGCAAATTCAGCTTCTGTCATAGCTGGACTGTGCTGTCAGTTCATTCTGTGTTCCTGAGGTGCCTTTCCACCCCAGGGCGACAGGTGGCGGCAGTGGAGGCCAGGTCAGAGCGCCTTCTTGCCTGCAGCCAATCAGAGGGATTTTTTCCCTTGCGGGGCATGCTGGGGGAGGGTAATTCTAGGGTGGATGCCCGCTTGGCGGGAGTTCGTGGTTGGATCTGGGTGCGGCACCGGGCGATATGGCCTACCAGGCTGGGGCGCACGTGCCACGCGTTCTTTGGTTCTGGGACCATGTTGGCCCAGAGCAACTGAAGCGGTGATGGGACCCAGTGACTTATTGGGTCCCCCATCTTTGGAAAGAAGATCCCCAAGCAAGTTGTGTTGTTTGGTGGGGAGTCAGTCTGAGGAGAGCCAGGAGGCAGGCGATCCAATAGGGCCTAGACAAGCCATTGGGGATCGAGGTGACAGGACACTGGGAGTTTGTCTAATGGCAACCCGTCAGTCGGTGACTAAAACCAAGAACTACCTGAGGGAGATTCAGGCAACTACTTTTATTGAGAAGGATTTGCTCCATTAATCTGCATTCCAGAGCAAGGGCCTGTTGCAGAGGTCCACTCCTATTTCTATTTGAGCCAAGTCTGTGGCAGAGACTTGTTTCTCCTCCTCAAGGTTCCGAGTGATACTCTGGCTGCCAGTTCTGTGAGAGAGACTGTCCAGAGGTACACTAAACCAACTCTGACTGGAAGTGGCGTCAAAGTAAAAGTGATCGTTGGAAGCAGAACTGCTTCTGCAAAGTTAAGGCCTGAATCTGCAATCTCCTTTTCACCCATCTTTATCGATCTACTCTCAAGTTCACTGTTTGCCGTGTTGGGGGAAGAATAAAAGCACAGAAAGACACGGCTGTTTGGGCATTCCTTCATTGTTCTCATCATCATATCCCTAGACATTCATACAGGTAACACGCCATCCAAATCTATCCAGCGGCTCCTGAGGGTGTAGAGCACACACACACACACACACACACATGATGCTGCCCTCTGCCTAGGGGTCTTATGCACACACTGCCGATGACTCGCTTCTGCTACGATTACTCACAGCAGAAAGCTGATCAGCGGGTGCTGAATATCTGTTTGCCCCTACTGATCATCAGGTAGAGACACAATTTAGATTTTCTATGTAAACAAGGCAGATCTCTGTTCTGACAGGAGGGAAGGGATGCTTTTGTGTTTCTGCAAGGCGGGGAGTAAAATACATCACTTCTCTGGGTAAAAATAGCACCACTTTGTTTTTTAGCACAGTACAGTAAAACACTGGCTGAGCACACAGTTAACCCTTTGATTGCATTAGATCAAGGATCTCCAAACTATGGCCCTGCAGCTGTTGCATAACTACATGTTCCATGAGGCAATATAAAACCTGAGATTCACAGGAATGATGGGAATTTTAGTTCCTGAACAACTAAAGGGTCATAGTTTGGAGACCCCTGCCCTAGATGTTTAACCTGTTTCACGTTCCCAGACAGTTTCATGAGTACAGTTGCAGTGCATAAATTAAGCATTGGTTCCCACAAAGTGTCAAAAGTGTCAGAAATGTCTGCCAAAATATCGAACACCCCGCTATATAAAAGTCACTGATTGTTGCTATTACTAGTATTCAAAATAAATAAATACAAATTTCAGTATATATATATATATCATAGTTTGTTTTAGAGGCTTTAACTTTGCGCAAGCCAAAAAATATACGCTTATTGGGATTTTTTTTTTTACCAAAAAATATGTAACAGAATATGTATTTGGCCTAAATTTATGAAGAAAGCGAGTTAAATTTATTTGTTGGATATGTTTTATAGCAGAGAAAGCAAAAAAATTTTCAAAAATTGGCAGACTTTAATTTCTGTTTAAAGCGCAAAAGTAAAAAAAAAAAAAAAAAAATGTGAGTGATAATCAAATACCACTAAAATAAAGCTCTATTTGTGAAAAAAAAAAAAAAAACACATACATTTTGAGTATAGAGTTGCATGACCATACAGTTGTCAGTTAAAGTAATGCAGTGCCATATCAACGGTCAAGTAGTCTGCAGTAAAGGGAGGAACAGTGCCTTTAAGTACATCTAGTGACAGCCAGTGCCTACAACAGTACTTTGATTAATCTCAGAACTGGATAGACAAAATGCTAATGTTTTAGGGGATGTTAAAACAACTCCCATATGTGTATTTTAAATTTGTGTCATTAGATGTCTGCCTGGAGGTCAGCCTTAATTAGGAATAGCTAGGGATATTAATGTGTATAGAAATGATAGGCAGGTCCAGATTACTTTTCACCATTGAAGTTGCATTTGTAGTCTGGAAAAAGATGAGAATTATGACCAATGCCATAGAGAAGGGGATTTGTGCTGTACTACTGTAGTTTTTATATCGAGTCTTGTATTAAACGGCTCTGGATTATTGGAAAATCCAAATTTGCACACAACACAACCATTTTCTCATTGCATAATGGAATATAGTTTTATCCATCTTGGACCAACTCAGTTGTGATATATTGAGGATTAAATCTGCCACACAAAAATATCTGAGAAAACTGGATGGATGCAGTTGCTTAGACATTTTTAATAGAAAAATAAAAAGAAGTACCATGTGGAATTTTTTCGACCAAAAAGCTTTATTCTAGAGAGTCTTACCTATAGGCTGCAATGGCAATTTAACTTCCAAAAGGGTTTATGCTGTTGAGACTGGCATCCA